>CAUYQG010039488.1:0-16591 GCA_963574415.1 Tarsius wallacei | reverse complement strand
ACTCCGAAGGCTGAGGCGGAAGGATCGCCGGAGCCCAGCGGGTCGAGGCTGCGGTGGCCGGGAGCGGCCACTGCACTCCAGTCTGGGCGACAGAGTGAGACTCCGACTCAAAAAATAAAAATAAAAAAAAGAAATGTTTGTTCGAATTTTGCTCTTGGTGTTCTTCATGATGAAAAACAACTGCTCACAGATGTATGTGCTGCCAAAAAGCAATGTCAGAACTAAAGCATGATTGCAAACTTCAAAAATAGGGGAAAAAAATGGAATTACGCATGGGATCACAAAGAAAATAAATGCTAAAATAACACATGATGTTAAAAGATTTTGTGAGGCCGCATTACTAACTGTCCTGGGTGCACACGGCCCATGGGCCACAGGTTAGACATGCCTTGCTTAAACCACTCATAAACACTTTGTTTACAATCTACCTTCAGTACTTAATTGGACAACCTTGAAGTGAAAATTACTACTATATAAAAAAAGAAATATAAAAGTCTCATTATGTTGCTTTTTATAATCTTAGGTTTTGGTCATTACCTATGACAATTAGTACATTCTCTTTTTTCCTTTCATTTATTTTTCTTCAACTTTGAGTTTTATCTCCTAAAAATGTGTACACATACACCCTTCCTATACCAAATTTTATTCTGTTGAAATTGCAGTGTGTATTTGCTCATGTTGGCTATTTTTATGTATTAATTGGTTAGGTCAGGATACCCAGATATTTGGTAAAGCATTACTCTAGATGATTCTGTGAAGGTATTTCTTTAGATAAGATTAACATTTGTAAGTAGACTTAGAGTAAAACAAATGATCTGGATGGGTAAATTGTGTCCAGTTAGTTGAAGATTAAAATAGAAGTTTGCTGACCTCCATGAAGGAAGAGAGAATATTGCTAGTTTCTGCCTTTAGACTTGAACTACAGCTCTTTTTTTGGGGGGGGGGTCTCTAGCCTACTGGTCTGTCCTGCAGATTTTGGACTTTAAAGCCTCCAAAACTGCATAAGCCCATTCCTTCAAATAAATCCTCTCTCTGTCTCCTTCCCTCCCCCTTTTCTCTCTTCTTTCTCTTTCTTTTTCTCTTTTCCTCTTCCTCTTCCTCTTCCTCTTCTCTTCTCTTCTCTTCTCTTCTCTTCTCTTCTCTCTTCTCTCTCTCTCTCTCTCTCTCTCTCTCTCTCTCTCTCTCTCTCTCTGTATATACACAATTGTGTGTGTGTATATTCTTTTTCTGGATAGAACTCTAGTGCATGCTTTGGGGCCTATATGGTGCTAATCATGTCATCATAGAACAACAACAAAAAATAGCTCAAGTCACAAAAGTCACTCAGTGTATATGTGGTCTGATAGAGTGATAGAGATATTGAGAGGGCAAATACTATTTGATCAAGATAATGAAATGAGCAGCTATTCTTTCAGAGGCAAGCATCACCAGTGTGAATATGTATTAGTTAAGTACTCATTAGTTTAATTTGCAGAAGGAAATCAATGAATCCTATAATGCTTCAGTTCTCAAGAAAGACTATTGAATCTCTCTTTAGTTCCCACTTCCTGAATTTCGTGGAGACAGTCCTAGATATTTGTGTAAGAGTTCTAGACAGAACTTTGGGTGATCAAATAAAAGGTATCTATCTCTAATGCAGAGGAATTGTCTTCAGTGATGTATAACTCTTACAATTATTATTTCTGATCACTAAGTTCTCAATATTAGTTTTCAAACAATTTTTATACTTTGGCTTTTTTCCCTTATTCTATTTTGTTTTTCAGTCTTTTAGTGGAAAGTACTAAAAATACTAAAAAGTACTAAAGTAGTACGACACCATAAACTGTAGTACTCCTAGATTAAGCTGGTCTCATTTTGACATTTTGAACTCTCTGAATTTGAAATATATTTCCTAAAAGTTTTTCTAGAGTTAGCAAAATAAAACTTTTTTTTGTTTTTGAGAAACATATAATATTAAAAAAAAAGGATTGAGAATTAAAGTAGTAGAAAGTGCAAATTTTTTGATATTAATCTTTTGACTTTTTAGATATCTTTAAAAATTAATATTATATAAAAATGATTTGAAGCTTGATGTACATAACACTCTGATCCATTATCCTATCTCCTTCCTCAATGTATCTATTTATTACATATGTATTTTTTCATAAAGTTCTATCTATTGTTTTCACTTTGCAAATTTTATGACAATAGTATATTCAATTCTATATTTCTATAACTTTCTTTTTCCAATTAATACTTTTTGATGCTGGCCCATATACATAGGTCTAACATATGCACTTTCATTGTAGTCAAGCATCTCATTTACAAATATATGTTATGCATTCTCTTGTGGGTATATAGTTTGATCCTTTCTTATTTATACTAGTACAAATAATTTACACAGTTTTAAGAATATTCTCTATGCATATCCTTGCAAAAATATGTATAATAATTTTAATGAATATTTTGCATACCTTATTATATATTACAATTTTTTCAAAATTACATCAATTTTCAAATTTGTGAAAAATGAGTCATTTAAAATGATAATATTTCCTAAATATTTTAGTTAATATTACACAAAATAAGTCCTCAAACTACACTAATATAAGTAGTGTGCCCAAATATTTACCAAAGCAACACATTTACACATAGAGTCATATATATTTACTTTCTCTAATTTTTCCTTAGAGAGATAGGATGATGTTTATGTGGAACTTACTGCATTACTCAGCGAAAAGGTGTTATGTTAAATATCAAATTCACATAATTTTTAACAGAGTAGTAAAAGAAGATGCGTTTATATCAAAACATTTAATCAGGGCTAGTAGGCATGGGGGCTTGTACTCATAATTCCAAAGATTTGGTGTGCTTAGGTAAGAATATTGCTTGAGACCAGGAGTTTAAGACCAGTCTTCGAAACATAGCAAGATCCACCTCTACCAAAACAAATAAACAAACAAACAATAAGTTAACTGATATGGTGATTCGTGCCTGTAGTCATAGCTATTCAGAAGGCTGGGGTGAGAGAATTGCTTGATTCCAAGAGTTTAAGGCTGCAGTGAGTTATGATAGTACCACTGTACACCAGCATAGGTGAAGGAGTGTGAGATCCTGTCTCAAAAAAATTATAATAATAAAGTTAAATACTTAATCAGATATACATATAAAACATCAATATACTTATAAAACTTATCATCTTTTATGGCTTGTATGTTATACAGTAAGTCCTCACTTAACGTCCTTGACAGTTTATTGGAAACCAACTCTAAGCAACATTACATACAGCACATTCTCAAGTAACTTTGTTTTATTCAACACCTTTTCCTTCAACCTTGATGAGGAAAAAAGAAATTGTTTTCATTATATGTCCTTTTGCTTAAGTCACGGTTTCCAAAACCCTATTGACAACATTAAATGAAGACTTACTATACTTGCCTTTTTTTCTATCCTAAAACTCCAAGAAACTTGAAATGAAGAACCACTGAATATATCTTTCAGATGTCTATTGCAGTTATAGCTGCTCCCTGTAAAACTGTGTATTCTATATAAGTTTAATGACAGCATGCATGTTTTCTTTAAGAAACACATAAAACCTACACTTGTGTTTTTATTAATTTTCTTCCTAATCTTCAAATGGTTGTAGATTGTGTATATGTGTTTCCTGTTCTTTAAATTTAGCATATAGTCAGCAGTATACACTAGTAGTTAATAATCCTTTCATCTTCTTCAATACATTAGAGGAGATTAGATACAGTGGTTATTTTGATGCTAAGATAGTGCTTTCCTATGCTAACAGAGGCTGTATAAGTACTTTTCACAGGTGAGATCTTCATTAGCCTAGAAGTGTCTAATTCTACCTTCTGGAGTTTTAAAACAATGCCAGAAGTTACTCCTGAGACTTTATGACATGTCTTCAATCCTGAAATTTTTGTATGTTGTGGCAATCTCTGTACACATATAATATAGTTGGAGAATTACAAGATATGCAAAATTGTTATGTATTCATATAGCAGTAGGCATCACTCCAAAACATATTATATTAATTTATGGACATACACTTCCTTTAGGGATCCTGGTTAGGGATTTTCAGACTAAGCAAACAGACTTTTGTTTTCCCTCTGGAAAGGTCAATAAATAGCATTACATAATTACAACTCACAATTCTTACATCAATAAAAGAGAAGTGTGCTTATGGCTGATGTCAAAGACTGCAATTGCCTACATATCACAGTCTGGCAATAAGCAAGCTTAACCTTTAATTGTAATAAACTAAAGCAGGATTTCTGACCATCTCTCAGCTATTGAAGATAGTAGTAGACTATCAGTTTCCTTTCACTCTTTGCCATTGTTTAAAACTATTGTGCATAAAAGCTGTTCCTTAACACAAGAAAGAAAAAAATGAAAAATGTGGTATAAAAAGGGTCTTTTCATCACTGTTTCCCCCCAACAATCCCTCACAATAAGCAGAGATATATCTTGCCTTGAGGATAAAGTTAAAGTTTTCAGTTTGTGATAAAGGTCACCATTCGAAAATATTTTTGTTGTTTTTCTTCTCCTAAAACTCAGACAGAATTGGTTGAGGACAAGAAAAAGGGCTTGATTATTATGGAGGTGGTTTCCTATAGTTTGTAATCTAAGGGTTTCTCAGACCAACATATATTCCTAAAACAGTTATCCTTTTAGAATATGAATTAAATCATTAAATTTTCTTCATTAAAAATTTTAAAATGTAATTACCTCCCCAAAGAATACTCCTAACTCTATCTTAATATATTACTGAGATCTTAAAAATAAACAATAAAACTAATGAGACTTGTACAAAGATATATGGCTACTCACATATATTGTAATATCTGACAAAGCTCTCCTTTCTATAAAGAACCATGACCAGAAAAAATTATTCACATAAATGATACAATTATCTCTGGTTCAAATTTAGGTATATTTTAATTTAAATATCTATGCAAGTCTTGCTTACATAAGAGCTAGAAATAAACTTATTATAAAATAAAACATACAATGTTTATAAAATTGGCTTGAAGTCTTATAATAGTTCTATCATTAAAGGCTATTATTTCATGTTTCTTGATGGCATGTTGCTTTTACATTGAAGGTCAAAAATGGTCCCAAAATAAATAGTGTGAAATTTTTATTTAGAACAGGTGGTAATTTAGTTTTCTAATTCTGTTTCAGAAACTATTAACAATCTAGAAGTTGTAAATTATTCTCTCAAAGGAAGTTTTTTGTTCTCATCTAGAGGTTTATCTAAGGCCTCTTGTATATGAATTCACACATGTATCTATTATGTGCCATAATTATAAACCCATCCCTGCAATACGAATCCTCATGGGGAGAATTAATATATATTTAAGGGCACACACAGTTCCATTTCCACTGAGTATAAGTATACAGAATCAATTCTGCCATCACAGTATTGCCTGAAATTTGCAAACTGCAGTTTTTTATAATAATAATTTAACTTAATTGGGTCTTATTTTTCATCACTCAAACATCTTTGGGGGAAAAATTTAAAAACCTGAAACTCCAGTCTCTCTGAGTCGATAACAGTAAGTCTCAACTCTGAGATCAGTAAGATCAAGCGATTCAGACAAATATGTATATTCAGTTCTAAGTTATCAAATCCAAGTCACTGAAATTATCAACAGTGGTTTACAAAGATAGAAAGGTCACTCTTTGTTTATTCCTTTTTTGCATTGTTTTTTTTTTCTCTTCTTACACCTGTTTTCTCATAGCTTTTTTTTTGTAACCATTATTAAAAAGTCAGGAATATTGGGGTTTAAGCTGACGGATGATACTAATTTTAAGAGGAATTTAACTCCCAATTGTTCATGTTTCTTTCATGATGCTAAGTGAGACACTAGAAGTGAGAATCATTGATATTTAAGAACTTTGCTATTACCAGTATTCATCTTAGAGTATCTTCCCATCTATACGTGTTTCTTTTTTCCCTATTCTTTTCAATATTTTTATTCAATCACTCTTTTTCTCTACTTCTTTTCCATTTAAATGGCTGCCTTTCTTCTCTCTGAGAGTATGATCAATCAATTTCAGGTACTCAATTCCATCTTATTCTTAAATATTCCTAAAACAGCCTTTCCTATATTGTATAGCATACAATTTTCTTCTCATTTCCAACATTCCTTCTTATTCTATCATACAGTTGATAATCTGTCATGAATGAATTAAGAAGCAAAGGAGACATGGCAAGAACCAAAAGCATGAGAAAGATAGTAGAAATAGCATAGCTCTGGTTGAAACTGCTTTCATCTTGCCCTTTCACTTAGAAACAACTCATCCCTGCAGCATTCTAAGAGAATTTTTTTACTACTTTCCTTTCCCCATCCTAACCCCAATTCAAATAAAGGCTTCAAACTATCTCAGTTCAGTTAAGAGAAATACTGTTCTCTTTAATGTTAGACATAAAGCTGTAGTCTTCCATACCAGAAGAGTTTTAAGTAGGTCTATTAACTTTTTGCTCTACACACTTTAGAGTAGTCTGGATGAATTAGGACAATATATTTAACTCTTCATCTGACAGCAAAAGTATATGATACCTACTAACATTGCAGATGAGATTTAAGATTTTCAAAAACCTTCAAAAAAGGGTATTAAATCATTTCAAATCAAGACCATTTGATAGCATCAGGGAATCAAAGGCAAAAAATATATTGATCTCAAGCAGCTTGCAGTTAAATGAGGGAGCTAAAAATGGAAGCACATATTGAGGAATAATTTAATTAAAACAGGATGATGTATAAAGTATACCAATTGTACAAAGGAATGTCTAATTATTATACGGTATTAAAGGAAGTTCTTCCTATAAGTAAAAGAATCCTGAGTGGGAAGGTAAGTAGGAATGTCATGCAGACAAGTAGTGGCGTATGAGATAGAGGAAATTTCGGGCAGAGAGAGCATGCACAAACTCAAGAAGGGGCTATTTAATTAATATTCACACTTGAACTCCTTAGAGGTCATTTGGAAATGGGATTACATATATGCCAAAAGGGAAGAATACCAGATTTGTACTACACGGTATTTACTATGTGTTTTGCTTAATGTGTTCTTTATGGAGCTAATTAAAAATTATTTGCATAGAGTTAGAATATAGAATTATACACCAGCAGCAGCAAAAACAGTGGTAAAATTGTACATGATGTTGATACTTTGTAGTTCTACCAAAACCTTCATTGAGGAAGAGGTTACATTCTTCTAATTGGATCTTTCCTTTTAAAACGATTCAATTAAGTTTATTGCAGTTCATAAAGCATCGTGATTTCATTTGTTTGAAAATACTACCTGACAGGTCCTTGTGCTTAGTCTTGGTATTAAATTAGGTGCCAATAGAATAAATATTGAGATAGTGAGATGTTAATACAGAGGTCAGTTCAATTTTCTATCCATTTCCACTAATGTACTAAGTATCCAACACATTTACATACATACTGACTTTTAAATGTAATAAACAAACTAAAATGCAAATTTCATGTGTTTGTATATATTAGGAAGTATAGATCATAGCAAAAGAAACATTTTGTATAGGTAGAGGTTGAGATTCTCAAAAACGTCTTTATATTATTTTTATTTACATGTAACAAATTATTTTTATTTACAAGTACAAAATTTACATATAAAATTATACATATTATGGGAAACATAGTGATGATTCAATATATATAATGCATAGTGACCATTTCAAAGAAATTAGCATACCCATCACCATTTATCATTTATTTGCTTTGGGGGCATTCAATGTTCTCCTTCTAGCTATTTGAAACTATATTATTGTTAACTGTAGTCAGGCTATAGTGGTAGTTTTTCATTGCCTTTCAAAGTTTTTCCAGGAAGTTAAAATTGTTTTTCTTTTTCTGTAGTTAATCTGTACCTTTTTCCTTTTGCAATTCTTTTATCAGATTTCTGTTTCTATTCATTAAAAATAATGAATACACTTCCTTCCCATCCACCATTTCCTTTTTGTCTGTTAAACTTATTTTTCCTGTTTAACCAATTAGCTCCATTGTTCTCCCTTCTCTCAATTGTGCATATCTATGAGATATTTATTTTTGTGATTCCTTTACTTTTAGAATGGATTGGCAAAGTCAGTTAGAAGATGATATCAAAATGTTGTCTAGATACATGAATATAAACATTCCACTTTTAAGTGGTGTATGGAGGACTAATAACATTAAAATTACTTATTTTATGAAATGGGAAAGTACTTATCACTTTCTTTGACTTATCCATGTGAAAGAACCAATGTATTTTAAAATCTTAATTATCAATGCTAACTCTTCCAATAGATACACTCATTGACTTGTAAGAGTATTAATATTAAATGATGACTTAATAATTGATATCCACATTTTACTATTTCAACTTTAAGCAAAACACAAATTTTATTTGTTATTGAAATGTGTATCTATCTTTAAAAATATTTTCATGCTTACAGTACAGTTTTTTTGAAGCACTGAATTTTTCAAAAGTGAAAATACCTGTGAAGTACAGTTTTCGCTTTATCATCTTGATTATAACTCTAAATCTTAAAAAGATTGAAAAAATAGATCACTCAGGATTGTATACATGTGTTTATAAGCACATATATCATAATTTTCAGGGGTTTAAATTATTTTAAAAATCATCCTTCATTAATAAAGATATATCACTACATTTTCCATTCTGAAAACTGCAATCTAAACTGAAAGACTGAAATACTACATAATATGATGAAAGGAGAGGCCATCACTAGTTGAGACCTTACATTAATACTTTAAATTTTACTCTACCTAGTCTATAAATCAGAACATACTGGAAATATTCCCTTTCACATTCTCTTATTTTTGTTATCATGAAGCATGAGTGGATGTATTTGTGTGTGTCTGGGACAGGAAGATATTTAATCGAGGATAGAAAAACATTCCTTCTCTTAATTTTCTTTCTCCAAATTAAGGTATTGTAACTTGAGCAAACATTCAACTTAAACACATGTTTATGCACATTACAAAAAAAATTAGTGCAGTGATGGATGAGAGTGTAGCCATAGTATCGGGAAATAATACAAAGAGGGAATAGAGAAAATTGAAGTTAGACTACAATTGACCCAGAATTTGTATTTCAAATCTTAGAAGCCTTTTAAACATAGTTTGTTTTGGAAATGAGTGATGTAACATGATCACAGTAAAACTGCACTATACCTCTAAGTATATGAAAACTTGTGCCAAGAAAAACTGGACTACCAATAGTATGTGTATAAAAAGAAAGATTGTAACAAACCCAGACTGTGTCAATTTTTATTCATATTAAGAGGGATACCTTCATTCACCAACCCAACATGAACTGAAATGCAATTACAGTCAAGAATTGTAGCAAGTTTGGTGATACAAGTAAAAATACTCTTATTTATCATTTATTGAGAGCTTATTATATAGTGGTTATGTTAAGGGATGTACATTATTGGCTAGTGTAATTCTTTAATACCTATTCTGAATAGTTGTTATTACTAGCTGGATTTTTCAGATAAGAAAACTGAGTCTTAGAGAAATTGAATAACTTATATAAGGTCATGCTGTTAGTAGAAAGTGGCAGAACTAGGATCGGATCCTAGTTCTAACAAAGTCCTCACTCTCTCTTAACCATTACACTGTTTAATAGTTTCATTAATAATTACTTCATACCCGGCATGGTAGCACGCGCCTGTAGTTCCAGCTACTTGGAAGGCTGAGGCGGAATGATCGCCGGAGCCCAGCAGGTCGAGGTTGTGGTGGCCGGGAGCATGCCACTGCACTCCAGTCTGGGTGACAGAGTGAGACTTCAACTCAAAAAAAAACAAAAAAACAAATGTAATTACTTCAAATCAACTTCTTGGTAGCGTCCTTGATTTAGAGAAGACACAGTTTTTGATCTTGAGGAACTTCCAATATAAAAGATGGAAATAGACATGCAAGCAAACAAACAAAAAAAATCTTGTAAGTCTCTACCTTTGCATAGAGTGGGTGGTCTGTTCTTTCTGCAGTTTCACTCTTGAATCATTTTAGGCAAGGCTTCGTAGATGTAAGGTTCTCAAACTTAGTTGTGGAAAGTTAGCCGATATTCTTTTACTCAAGGGAAGCTACTAAAATGTTTTATACTAGATTATAATATGACTGCATGCCTGTTTTAGAAACACTACTGGACATGAATGAAGTAGGGAATTTCAGTTGGGAGGAGTGAGCCCAGTTAAAAGATTGAAGTAGTCAAAGTGAGGGCGCATGGATGCCCAAGGAGAGGCAGTTCCAGAGACAGGACACTATGAAGAGAAGGGATTTTGATGTTCGAAGAGTAGTAATTCTGGACCACACTTTTTTTGGAATGAAAGTAAATCTGTTCAACCTATGTCTTCATTTTCATTTTCAAACACTTCCTGGGCTTTTGAAAAGCACTTGTTGCTTTCATAGCTTTCAATTACAGTGCCAGATTCCTGTTATTGTTGAAGATACTACCTAAAATGCTTAAGGAACTTCATGTTCCAAAATTCTTTGATCATTGTTAAAGTTGATTGACTCGTCAGGAAAACTCACCAAAGCAGCTTTTTCCTTTGGAAATCAATTTTTTTTTTTTTGGTGGGGGGTGTAATTCAAATTACTTGTATTTTAGTTTTTAAAATAATTATGGAGCAAGTGAAATAATAAAATTTGTTAAGTTAAAAGATAGCGTCTATATCTTGTATTGGAGCAATCAGATAAGAAGTAGGGATAAAAGTGTATTTATCCCTTGGTATTCCTGGAAGGATTTTATTACAGGATCTACAAGGATACCAAAATGCGTGGATACTCAAATCCCTTTTGTGAAATGTCATAATATTTTCATATATCCTACTTACATTCTCTAATATACTTTGCATCATCTCTATATTGCTTCTAGTACCTAAAACAATGTAAATGGTATGTAATTAGCTGTTATACTGTATTTTTATTTGTATTTTTATTGTTGTATTGTTATTCTTATTGTTTGATTCAAATATCTTTTACCTATGGTCAGTTGAATCCGTAGATGTGAAATTTGAGATTATGAAGGGCTGGCCATAATTTATAATGGCTAAGAAAGAGAGCCATAGGAAAACGGCAAAAACAAATAATAACCCCCCCCAATGAAACAAAAACCAAAATCCACAACAAAAATATAACTTTATATTAACAAATATACTTATGTATTTGGAGAATAATCCTAACTCATTTAGCTTCAAGGTCCATATTTTTTTTCCTTAGAGATAAATTGGGAGTTTATTAGAGATATTTGAATCTACTAAAATAAATCTGAGAAGGTTAGGCACAAAGAAAAGTTACTTGCCTTCAGAATGTTTTCACAATAGTGAAGGTACAATCTATTTGAATAATATAAAATCTGCAAAATTTAATTATATTAATAAATTAGGGAGGCACTGATTTTCTTCTCGTATAGAATATGTCATTATACATCCACGAAATATTTTGTTTATATTATATTACAAACTTTACTGAAAACACAGATGTGTCACAGGTATATTAATCCTTTGCTTAGAAGGCTTTTATAAAAACAAGTATCAACTTTTTAATCCAGATAGGAAGCTAGAGGAAGATATATCCTCATGAGAATTTTGAAAATCTCCATACTAGGAATCCTAAGCTATAATTGGATGTGGAACTCTGAATTTGATAGAAGATTTCTCCAGAAAACTAAAATTCTGTCTTTATCAAGTTAAAAAAAAATCCAAATAAAACTTCTAAAAAGACTTAAAACGCCTAAGATTGGCAGAAAGAAGCAAACTTTAAAAACAATTTTTTTCATGTAAATCTCTATAGAAAAATAACTTCTTAGGTTTGGCCCCCAAATCAAAATTTTGATTTAAAAATATATCAATTTTGTCCATTAAAAAGATGCAATTTTTACTTGTTTGTTAAATAAAGACATAGTTTTATTTCAGTAACGTAAAAGGAAGTCTTTATCCCTGTTTAATGGAGATTGTGCTTTATCAAAATATTTCTAAGCATAAACAATTGACTGGAATTCTTAGAAACATTTGCCACAAGCTAACCAAGAAATAAAATATTTCCCCAGACTGAAATGCAATAGAAACAGTAAAAGGAACTCTGGCAAGAACCGACTGAAATCTTTCAGAATTACATCTATATTCTGAGTAATGTCCAAGGACATTCAACTACTAGTGCCTCATAGGTGAGTAGAATATACAGTTATTATGGGTCAGCTATGAGTCACAGTATCTGGACATTATCTCTTTAACACAGCCAGAATGTTTGATGTGATTTTTCCCATTTTACAGATTTTTCAAAACTTTCCAAATGTTTTAGACAGGCCCAAGAGATTATTTAATACAGTGGCCTCAATAGTTCACAGGAATGCTGTCCAATTTTAGCAACACATACTTTAATTTTGTTAATATCTTCTTTATACAGTATTATTGGAGCAACTTTAAGTGGATTGTGTAGTATGCTGTAATGCTGGGTGCAATTCCTGACAGCAAGTAGTAAATATAATAGTAAGGTTAAGCCAGTTCCATGAAAATTCTCATATTTTCTGGAACATAAGAGAACTTTACCTTTTTATATATGAGTATGATGTAAGGGCAAATGGCACAGTAGAAAAACCAAGGAAATTGCAAGTTAAGTGTCAGTCATCTAAAGAATACACAGAGGTTTTTGTATAAGGTAAAGATCATGCCATAATTATTGTTGACCTAGAAAACATTCTATCAGCCATCCTTCAGTCCTTTCAATCATGCAGCCTCAGATACAAATACTAGAAAATGTTCCATGGCTCCAAACAAGGTTGAGAACCAGTGATTTTATTCAAACTTTTCATTTTATGGTTGAGCAGTTGCAAGCTTTGTGTGACTAGACTATTGGTAATTGGATTTCATTACAAAATCAAAGCTAGAACCCAAATCTACTGGTTATTTTTTCCCTCATTTTGTTTTCTTCCACACTGTGCTGCCTGGTATAAAGATAGTTTTAAAATTACTGTTTTTTAAAACACTAACTAATTGGCAATATTTTAATGATAAATATAAATGAGCAACAAGGACAGGCAAAATAATTTACACAATCATTTTAACATATTTATTGTGGTGTAAAAAAATTACATATATTTAAGTTGCACATTTTGATACATCTTGACATGTGTAAACATCATAAACAAATCAAAGTAATGATCTTTCCTCCCAAATTCCTTTTTTCCAAATTCCTCCCTTCCACACTATGTGACTACAGCTCCATTCTCAAGCAAACATTACTATTCAATTTGCATTTATACAGACCTATATAAATGGAATTATATAATATATACTCAATTTCTGGTCTTTCTTCTCTCAGCATAATTATTTTGGGATTCATCTCTCTGTGTGTATTAATAGTTCATTGCTTGTTATTAATGAATTGTATTCCATTGTATGGCCATACCATGATTTGTTTATCCACTCGTATATTGATGGGTATTTGTGTTGTTTCCAGTCTTGGCTGTTACAAGCAGAGCTGCTATGAATATTCACATTCAAGTCTTTATGAAAATATATACCTTTTCAATTTGGGCTAAAGATGTAGGGGTAGAATGATCAGTTCATTTGGTAGTCATATGTTTAATAGTTTAAGAAGGTGCCAACTTATTTTTCATATCAGTTGTACCAGTTTACATTTCCACTGGCAATATAAGAGAGTTCCAGTTGCTCTACATCTTCATCAATAATTGTACAGTCAGTATTTTCAATTTAAACTTAGTAGAAGTGCATACAGGTGTCATATTGTAGTTTGAATCTGTATCTCCCTAATGCCTCATAATGTTTAACATTTTCTTATGTTTCTCATGGATATCACTTCATTGCTAAAATATCTCTTAAAAGGTTTGCTCGTCTTAAAATTGGATTGTTTCTTTTCTTATTATGGTGTTTTGAGCATTCTTTTCTTATTCTGGAAACAATACTATTAAGAAAAAATGTGATTTGCAGTTATCTTCTTCCCAGTTTGTGGCTTATCTTAACACTATTTTCTAAAGAACAGAATAAATTGTTATAAAATTCATTTAATTTTTTTCTTGTGTTTGCTTTTGGTGTTGCATCTATGAAATTATTGCCTATCCTAAAATCACAAAGATTTTCTTCTATGTTTTCTTCTAGAAATTTTATAGGTTTAAGTTTCTTGTTTAGCTCTGTGAACAATTTTGAGTGTTTTTTTGCATGTGGTGTGAGATAAGGATCAATTTTTTTTTTGTATAGGGTTATCCAGCACTCTTTGTTGAAAAGACAATGTTTCTTCACTGAGTTGCCTTTGCACCTTTATCCAAAATCAATTGACTGTATATATTTGTGTCCATTTCTGAACTTTCCATTCTGTTCCACTGACCTATTTTACTGTTTTATCTTTTTATCCTGAAAATTTGCAAAACACTTTTTTATTCTTGTGGGAGTTTTTTTGTAGATCCCATGGATTTCTTCTTAAACAATTAGGTAATCTAGCAATAAAGACAGTTTTATTTCCTTAATTTTGAATGGCTTATATTTATGTTTTCTAACTTATTGAGCTAGCCCTAATTTCTAGGACAATGTTCAATAGAATTGATTAAAGTGGAAGTTCTTGACCTGTTTCTGCACTTATCAGGATAGCATTCAGTCTTTACTCGAATGTTAGCTACATGTTTTTCATAGAAATCTTTTTCAGGTTAAGTAATTTTCCTTTTATTTTTAGGATCCTTAGAATCTTATTACTCAGAGTGTGGTCTGTTTTGGTAAATATTCCATATTAATTTAAAAGGAAATGTTTGTTCTGCTGATAGTTATTGCACTCTAAAATTATTAGTAGTGTCCAGGATGAAATATAGTGTTCTTCAAACTTTTTTATTTATTTTTTATTTTCAAATTGTTGTATATTTTATTTTAAAGCTGTGGGGTTCAATTCAGGACTAGGTATACAAGTGAGTATCATATCGGTAAAGTTTAGGCCTCCTTTCGGACCTCTCTTTGCCTGGTTTGAGATCAGGTATCCTTATTGATGATGTTTCCCCACCCCACCTTGGCAGTATCCCAGTAATGCCAATCCCTTTCTTATAGTATGATGGTAAATGTTCAGGGTCTGCTTATGAGTGAGATCATAAGTGACAGAACACTGAGTCTTACAGACTCTAAATCCATCCAAGTTGCTGCAAAGTTCGTATGTTTTGTTTGTCCTTTTTAAGGCTGCATAATATTCCCTCGTGTGTATGTACCACATATTTTTATCCAGTCCAGTTTTGATAGGCAGCATGGCTGGTTCTGTGTTTTTGCTATTGTGAATAGTGCTGCAATAAACATGTTTGTGCAGGTATCATTTTTATAAAATGGTTCAAGTTCCTCCGGAAATATTCCCAGTATGGAGATTGCTGGGTCCTATAGAAGGTCAACTTATAGCTCTTTTAGAAATCGCCACAGTTTTCCATAGAGGTTGAACTAGTTTGCATTCTCCTCAGCGGTGTAGAAGCATTATTCTCTACATCCTTGCCCGCATTTGTTGTTTTTTGTGTTATTAATGATGGCCATTCTTACTGGGGTTAGGTAGTATCTCAATGTGGTTTTAATTTGCATTTATCTGATGATTAGTGAGGTTGGGCAATTTTTCATGTGTCTGTTGGCTGCCTGTATATCTTTTTTGAGAAGTGTCTACTCATGTCTTTTGCCCAATTTTTAATAGGGCTGGGGTTTTTTTGTTTTTGTTTTTGTTTTTTTCCTTTTGGCACTTTTGAGCTCCTAGTAGATCCTAGTTGTTAGGTTTCTGTCAGATATACAGTTGACAAATATTTTATTCCATTCTGTGGGCTGTCTCCCCAATCTCTTGATACTTTCTTTTGCTTTGCAGAAACTTTTCAGTTTGATGAGGTTCCACTTGTCTATCATACATTTTATGGCATGGATACCTTGAGTTTTGATCAGGAATTGATTGCCTACTCCAATTTCTGTAATGATGTCTCCTTTATTGTCTAAGATTCTTATAGGTTTTGAGGTTTTATGTTTAGGTTTTTGATCCATTTAGAGTTGACTTTTGTATATGATGATGAAGAGGGGTCCCATTTCAATCTTATGCTTGTGGTCAGCCAGTTTCCCAGCATCATTTACTGAATAGGTTCTTCTCTCCCTGGTGGTTGTTGGTGGAGGCTTTGTTGAAGATGAGTTGGTTGAGAAATTGAGGTTTTGCTTCAGGAATCTCATCCTGTTCCACTGATTCATATGCCTGTTCTTGTACCAATATCAGGCTGTTTTGATTATTGTAGACTTATAGTAAAGTTTAAAGTCTGGAAGTGTGATACCTCCTGCTTTGTTTCTTTTGCTAAGGATTGTTTTGGCTATTCGTGGTCATTTATGTTTCCATATGAATTTCTGTATTGTCATTTCCAGGTTGGAGAAGAAGGATGTTGGATATTTAATGAGTATTGTGCTGAATCTGTAGAGTGCCTTTGGCAGGATGGTCATCTTAACAATGTTGATCCTTCCTATCCACGAGCATGGAATATTTTTCCATTGGTTTATGTCTCCTTGCATTTCTTTGAGCAGTGTTTTGTAGTTTCCATTGTAAAAATCTTTCACTTCTCTGGTTAGGAAGAT
>CAUYQG010039486.1:0-14209 GCA_963574415.1 Tarsius wallacei | reverse complement strand
TCCTCTTGCCTCGGCCTCCCAAAGTGCTGGGATTATAGGCGTGAGCCACCATGTCTTATATTCTTTGAATTTTTCTTAGTTTTCTGAAAAGGCTTAAATAAAGTTACATATTTTAAAAACTCTGACTTGTATAGTTAATTTTTCAAACATAATTAGCACATTTACTGCTGACAGATAATTTAATAGGCCCTGTTTTTTATTTCTTGAAATCTCAAGGATTATTTAACTTGTAAATAATAGAGTGAATACTTGAGTTCAAATTTGCAGTATTGGAGTTTTGCAAACCAGTACCATTGTCAGGAATATTTTATAAATGTATTCATCTGTCTCCTACTTATGAGTGGATAATCTGCCTTGTGGATTATCTGTGCTTAATTTTCCTTGCTGACTAACTGGTCCCAGACTGCAGGCAGTAGAATCAAGCCAAGAAGGGGTCATGGGTCCAGAACGAGAGAGTGTGAATCTATGTGTCTGACAGAAGCTTTGTTTACGCGAGTAAAATGAAAAGCATTCCAGAACGCCTCTGACCTTAACTCTCAGTCAGGCTGATAAGATAGCCTCAAGTCATTCCCGCGGTGGTGCTACTGTGTCTGTCTGCCGAAGTCCTTGGCAGCCAGTTTACTCAAAATCTATTCTCAGGGCCTTGTGCTCTGAAATGTTCCTACAGCTTCATGGAGATATTCAGTTAGGACATGTTCCCAGCAGTGTATCCCTTTTTTTAAAAAAATCTCAAAATGTAAACAAACAATGGTCATTTTATTTGGGAATTTTGAAAAAATCTTTTACCAATTCTCTGATTGCTTGAAGAGGAAAAAAAAGCTGATTGTATTTTTAAATTGCCTGATAATAACTCTTTTGTTGTTGAAATAAGATTTTTGCTTATAAGACTGCCTGCTGATATGTTAAATGGCTTCTCTCTGCTTTGCTTTTTTTAGTTCTTGGGCATCCTCTTGTTTCTGCTTTTTTCCTTCACTTTCTGATTGACAAGTCATTGCCAGTTGCTAAGCACACCTTAACCCCTTTTTTGTGCTGCTTCTTATCTTCTGTGACTTGAGAAGCAGAAAACAAATATATCAAACAATAAACTACTCTTGAATGAAGGATGAGAATCACCCCTGCCGCCTTCTTTCTACATTAATGAGTTTTTGTACAGTCATTATATCTCTCTGTATTGGTTGCCCAGAAAGCTCTTTCTTAGTAACTTTTTCTGGGATCTTTAGATCCCATCATCACGTGTATGAACTCATAGTTGGTAAGTGCATGTGATATGTGCATGCATGGCATGCATGTGTTCTTGCTGGTGCACGTGCAGTGCTTACGCCTGCTTGTATTTTTGGAAGGTGAGAGTAGGGAGCATAGTTTGAATTGCATGATGGGCTATTTGTACCAGCTAACCTTTGCTCACATCTCACGTGATGGGTGCTGGGAGCTGGGAAATAGCAGCATTAGCATGAGTTCCCTGAGCAGATTTGCTCTCAATATTTAGAAATCAACAATTGAGCCGGGCTCGGTGGCTCAACCTGTAATCCCGCGCGCCTTGGGAGGCTGAGGTGAGTGGAATGTGTGAGCCCGCGGATTCGAGACCCGCCTGGGCAACTTGGCAAGACCTCATCTCTACGATAAATCAAAAAATTAGCCGGGTGTGGTAGCACGCGCCTGTAATTCCAGCTACTTGGAAGGCTGAGGCGGAGGGATCGCCGGAGTCCAGCAGGTCGAGGCTGCGGTGGCCGGGAGCGGCCGCTGCATTCCAGTCTGGGCGACAGAGTTAGACTCCAACTAAAAAAAAAAAAAAAAAAGAAATCAACAATTGAAATTGCTTAAATAATTAAAAAATACAACAACAAAAAACTCAAAAAAACACATCTAAATATTGATTAATAGAGAGAAATATATAACAAGGGATTTGAGGATCCGTCGATAGATCCAAAATGGGTATAATGACCTATAGCGATCCTCAACCAACTCAGGTAAGAAAGTATTTCTATGTAGCATTTTAATAGTTTTATGCAGTGTATCTTTTTGTGATAAAGTAGTGGACTGGGCAATTTACCTTCTCAAAATATTTCCTTTTGAAACTTCTCAACTAGTACCAGGTTGTATTGAAATCTGCTTAAAATATTAGTTGTGTGTCTGTTTGGAAATTTGGCTTGTCTAATGGCATATTAAACACAAAGAGAACCTTGGGTGTCTTTTAATATGCTCTAATTGTTTGGTAAATTTTGTCATAACTGCTCACCACTATCAGAAATCATAAAAAAGAATTAGGTAAACATGAATTAATAAATTGTCCACCAAATATTACAGAAAATTTCTATGAATAAAAATGTATACTATTATATTATCAACTCCATTGTTATAAAAACAAGTGCAGTAATTGAATAAAGAATAAATTTATTTCATTACTAATTTCTTTTACGAGATCAAGGATAAAAAGCTTAATGTAACAATATCTGAGACCTAAATATATACAACCTTAAGCTCAAAAACAATACATTCTATGTATTTGCTTTAGAAGAAAAATGTACAGTATTAGTTAAAAGTAAAATTCATCTGTATGTAGATTTTTCTTCTTGGTTATCAGAAACCCCCTGGGCTGACTTATGACCATGTGCTTCTTGCTACTTCACACTGGTGGTTGCTAGCCAATGTAGGTATAGATCTTTAGTACACATACTTCTTGACTTACAATGGGATCATGGCCAGATAAACTCATCATAACTTGGAAATGTCAAAAACTGAAAATGCATTTAATACACCTAACCATCTGAACATCATATTTTAGCCTAGCTTACTTTATGCATGTCCAACAACTTAAATTAGCCTAGTAGTACAAAATCACCTGACAACACAGTATCCTGTAGAGTAGTAGTTGTTTCCCTCTTGATTGTGTGGCTGCCTGGGAACTGTGGCTTACTGGACCTGCCCCATATAGCAAGAGTATCATACTGCAGATCAGCAGCACAAGAGAAGACAGAAATTCAAAATTCACAGTATGGATTCTACTGAATGCCTTTAGCTTTCACACCATCATAAAGTCAAAAAAATCCCATGTCTGGGTTCATCTGTATTAGCCTACAGAAAGTTACTTTAAAAGCCAAATATGTATCATAAAGAATGATGAAACCCTCTCTGTTGTGTAAATTCTGGGGTTTTCCAACGTTGTTTTTGATTGTCCATGTCATTGCTCCTTTCCTGTAAACGTGATAGCCAAGATTTGCCTCTACAGAAAAGGTAATTTAAATCATTTTCTGTCATTCTTTCTGTATACTATAATCTGAAGTTTTAGCATTTGTTTATCAGTTTATAATTTAAGATGTTGAAATATTTCCAGGAAATCTTTGGAAAGTGAAGATTTTGAAAAAATAATTGCAGACCAAGCAATTGCAGCAGGTAATAGAATTGTTGAAGCATATGTAATTAAGAAGTATATCCTTTATCTGTAAACTAATATTTTTCTCCAAAATATTCATATGTGTTGGTGACTCCTAGTATTAAGGTATTATAGTTAATGTAAAGAGCAGCTCTTTTTTTCATACTGTTTATTTTTGCTTGACCTAAAACATTTTCTCATTTGATGTTTACTTACTGAGAAATAGATATGGTTGGATAGGAAGCTAACTCACATTCACAGACTTTGATCTTAAACCTAAATGTTCCTTATTTATGCATGAAATAATAAAGAATGCTTTTAAAGGCTGGAAGCAATCATGGGGAAAAGGGTTAATAGTGTTCTCACATTAATAATTAGTTTTAGTTGGGGTAAGAAATAGATGAAGGACTTTTTATCTTGTTGTCTTTTCTAAAGTGTGAGTATATGGACCGAGAGGTTACATCATTCTAAAGGTACAGTATATTAAGAATTATATTAATAATAATGATGGTTCACTCATATTGAGCCTATCCTAAGAGTCAGGGGCTATTCTAAGCATAAGCCCCACACACAATAGTGCTATGAAGAGGGCACTACTGTTTTGCCCACATTACCTATGAGAAAAATGTGGTATACAGAGTACAATGAATATAGGAGGTTATAGAAGGAGACGCTGTAAAAGTCAATAATATATTCCAAGTGAATACTCATGCAGGTAACATTAAACAACAAGAATGATGTTTTCAGAAAAGAAAAAAACAAACATTTTATAATCCCATGAGACTGAGTTTCACGAGCAGTGATTTACAGCTAATTCTGGCACCTGATCTAGCACTGCTGGAGCCCTCTGAGGGGGACAGCTCCTTCATGAGGATGGATTGCTTTGTTGTTAACAGAAAGATGGCAGGACCTTTTCTGAAATGGACTTAATCCTGGAATTTGAATTTTGCGTTTTTTGAGTTGGAGTCTCACTCTGTCGCCCAGGTTGGAATGAAGTGGCAGGCTCATAGCCACCACAGCCTCCACCTGCTGGGTTCAGGTGATCCTTCCGCCTCAGCCTTCCAAGTAGCTGGAACCACAGGCATGTGTCACCATGCCCAGCTAATTTTATTTTATTTTATTTTTTATTGTAGAGATGAGGTCTCGCCAAGTTGCCCAGGCTGGTCTTGAGCCCCTGGGCTCAAGCAGTCCTCTTGCCTCAGCCTCCCAAAGTGCTGGGATTACAGGCTTGAGCCACTGTGCCTAGCTGAATTGTTTTTTATAGATCAATTTAAGGAAGATAAAAAATTGTGTATTATATTCAATTGGTCATTCTTTTTTAATGAACTGATTTGGGATTTTTATTTGGACTTGCTAGAATTTTAGAAGCTAAAATGGGATAATTTGTATATGGGTGTTTTATTTTGTTTGGAATTGCTATTATCAGATATAAAGGGAACTAAATCAGCAGATAACCCAGTGTTGAAAATAGTTTCTACAGCATAGCTCTAACAAAGAGACATATTTGATATGGCAGAAAATGTATTATATGCTTTCAGGAGTTCCCGTGGAGATCATGAAAGAATCTCTCGGTGAAGAGCTTTTTAAAATCTGTTACGAGGAGGATGAGCACATTCTCGGCGTGGTTGGAGGCACTCTTAAAGACTTTTTAAACAGCTTCAGTACTCTCCTGAAGCAGAGCAGCCATTGCCAGGAAGCAGGAAAGAGGGGCAGGCTTGAGGACGCCTCCATCCTATGCCTGGATAAGGATCACGACTTCCTAAATGTTTACTGTTTCTTCCCCAAGAGAACCACATCCCTGATTCTCCCTGGCATTATTAAGGCAGCTGCTCATGTACTGTATGAAACTGAAGTAGAAGTGTCCTTAATGCCTCCCTGCTTCCACAACGATTGCAGTGAGTTTGTTAATCAGCCCTATTTGCTATACTCTGTTCACGTGAAAAGCACCAAACCATGCCTGTCCCCCAGCAAACCCCAGTCCTCCCTAGTGATCCCCACATCTCTCTTCTGTAAGACATTTCCATTCCATTTCATGTTTGACAAAGATATGACGATTCTGCAGTTTGGGAATGGCATTAAAAGACTGATGAACAGGAGAGACTTTCAAGGAAAGCCTCATTTTGAAGAATATTTTGAGATTCTGACTCCAAAAATCAACCAAACATTTAGCGGAATCATGACTATGTTGAACATGCAATTTGTTGTTCGAGTGAGGAGATGGGACAACTCTGTGAAGAAATCTTCAAGGGTAAGGAAAACCATAATATTAGCTAAACCCAAAAAGGTACAAATATATGCAACACTTTAAGTGCTTTGATAAAACATGTTTAACATATTTCTAAAATAATGTTAAGTCCTGAATAAACTTAAAATTGTTTCTGCATTCATTAGCTTGCTTACTTGATTTATCCACAATTTTTTACTGAATGCAGTTTGCCTTTTGAAATATTTATGGAATATTTTGTAATAGAATTAGATAAATGTTTCTATAAAATAAGTTTTCAATTATTATTAAATAGTTGCCTTATTTTGAATAATAAGAGGCATTGTTTTACAATAAACAAAAATGACTTGTTTCTTATAGGAGGCAACTAAATGGGTTTTTAATCAATCCTTAATAGACATGAGAAAATAAACACTTTGTTTGATTAATTGTTACAGAATGTGGAGAGGAGACATATTTTGTCATCTCTTGATAGAAAACTGATAATTATTTAATGTCAGGAAAGAAAGTTTGCTAACTCATAGCTGATCGTACAAGCAAAGCTAAGAGAGAAGTTTGAGACATGTGTAGCCCCAGTAGAAACACTATTTGTTCCTCCAAATGGAACCGCTTTGTTATGGTTTTTCTATTATAAGAATAATATATCTAAATGCTTAAAAATGAGTAATACCTAAATATTCACTGCAGCAAAAATTTTAAAAAGTTATATACATTTTTCTTAAAATGTATTAGTATTATTTTATAACTTCTTTTATCACTAAACAATATATTTTGGGCATCTTTTCATGTCATTAAATATAGTTCTGTTTAATTTTTTCAAAGGTCTAGTGGTATTCCATTGTGTGGTTTTACTCTATCTAACCAGTTCCTTATTGAAAGACATTTGGATTTCTGCAAGGAACACACATACACATATTCACACATGCTAGTAAATCTTCTTGTGGTCCAGGATGATCACTTAAAGCCCCACCTCTTTCAAGACCTCCAGGATACAGTCTCTTCAGCTGGCTGGTTTCACCTTTTGTTTGGAACTTAGAAGGCAGGGGTGGTTAGGTTCTTATAGCAAAGCTGGAAGAGGGAGGTAGCTTCTCCTATAAGATTCAGATACCTTGTGCTGCAGTCTCCGGAAAAATAATGACTTTCAAAAGATAGTTCTGAGCTACTCATGACAGGAAAAAATATATATACATGTAAAAAATATATATTTTTTCCTAATATATATGTATATATATTTCCTAATACACACATGTTATATGTATGTATTAGGACAAAAATTTTACTTTTGGAGTCTTTTTAACTTCCATTCTTGTAAGACGGAATAAGTAGCTCATGGTAGAAGAGGGGAAGAAGTGAAGTATGCTACAACAGAAGACAGAAGAAATAAAAGAGAGAGAGAAAAAAAAAAAAGAAAATGGGAGGGAGGGAGGAAGTAGGGAGATTATATTTTCATGAGTAACACATTATACAAAAAACATAACTCCAGATTAACCAAATGAGAATATTAACATAATATAGTAGCAAGAGCATCAGCATGTTGCCTATTGAGAAAGCCTTGAAGTAACAAGTTTGTGCATTGTTCATTGCAAATCATGATTCCTGTGTAGGCTTCAGTATTTTCTTCAAATGTCTGCATGCATTTTAGAACTCTGAGCAAGTTGCAACTCTAAGTGTATTGTTCTTGGTCAACAGGTTGAAAAAAATAGAGTTTAAATGCAAAGGGATTACCACTGTATCTACTTCCTCTCCTTTGGTCCCAGAAAGATGTTGGAAACTTGAATAAACCACAATGATTGGTTCTCCTTTGCTTCACAGGTTATGGACCTCAAAGGCCAAATGATGTACATTGTTGAATCCAGTGCAATCTTGTTCTTGGGGTCACCCTGTGTGGACAGATTAGAAGATTTCACAGGACGAGGGCTCTACCTCTCAGACATTCCAATTCACAATGCATTGAGGGATGTGGTCTTGATAGGGGAACAAGCCAGAGCCCAAGATGGCCTGAAGAAGAGGCTGGGGAAGCTGAAGGCTACCCTCGAACAAGCCCACCAAGCCTTGGAGGAGGAGAAGAAGAAAACAGTAGACCTTCTCTGCTCCATATTTCCCAGTGAGGTTGCACAGCAGCTGTGGCAAGGGCAAGTAGTGCAAGCCAAGAAGTTCAGTAACGTCACTATGCTCTTCTCGGACATTGTTGGGTTCACTGCCATCTGCTCCCAGTGCTCGCCGCTGCAGGTCATCACCATGCTTAATGCGCTCTACACTCGCTTTGACCAGCAGTGTGGAGAGCTGGATGTCTACAAGGTAGGAGTGAAGGAGGGCAATGGCCGTTTCACCTGCAAAACTCATTGAGGCAAAAACACTAACCTAAGACCTGAATTATAGTGGAGAGAGAGGCCTTCTCTGCAGGGTCATGCAAATCACATCTTGGGAGCAGGCATTGTGTTTTAATTATGTGGGTGTTCTTTAGTCAGAAATAGCTCAGAACCTGCTTAGAAACAGGGATTA
Organism: Tarsius wallacei; assembly: GCA_963574415.1. Classification (NCBI taxonomy): domain Eukaryota; kingdom Metazoa; phylum Chordata; class Mammalia; order Primates; family Tarsiidae; genus Tarsius; species Tarsius wallacei. The sequence goes on along the minus strand of CAUYQG010039486.1, from coordinate 6,113 downwards.
TTGCTCTAGGAAAGGACTGCCACATTTTATTCTCAGAGATTAAGCACAGGATGGAGGAAGGATTGGCAGAATGGAAGATGGGTGTAGGATCTGTGAAGAGGGGGAGTTTAACCATCAATGGACCTGCATTCACTCTGGAAATTGAGTTGAATTATTAAGCATGAGGTAACTCAAGATGTGGTTTACAAGGGACACTTTATCCGTTGTATCTTTAAAAGTAAAGATACATGGGGATTATAAAATTTGCCTTTAAATAGATTTATTCAATACAGACTTAACATGATACTTTTCATGGCCAGTTAATGAAAATCAAAATCACCCACTTAAGGCATTTTTGCTATTTGGCCAAGGGCAGAGACATTTGAATAAGTGAGAACTGTCTTCAAATCTTATTCTCTGCCTTACTTTGTTTGTAATATGAGCACATGAAATAACCTTTCTCATTCTTTCTAAAACAAAGAATATAATATCCACTCAGAGAGTATATATGCATGAATAACATGCATTATGTCCAATACACTTCATGAATAGGATTGTTATAAAGATTATAATAGATAATATATATTATTCATCATATATCTAGAAGAGATTGAGTGCCTAGGATCAGCCAGGTATCACTATTGCCACTGGGGATACAGCAGTGACTGTTCCTGATGGCTAATAAGTCATTTTTTAATTATGCATTTGGTATTAGTAAGACAAATAATGAAAAGACTTCCCATTCTTCCTGATTTTTTAGAATTAAAATTTTTTTAACTGATATACATTATTTTGCCTCATTTTAGATATTGGCACTAAGAACAAAGCATGCTTTTCATTTGTCTGGCTTGAATCACCTTCTTAATCTGCCACATTAACAATCTGACATTCCAGAGCTTCACCAAACATGAAATAAATGATTGAAGAGAAAACAAACAGTATTTATGGGAACACATAAGCCCTTGCCTTGTTTTGTTCTAGATGCTAGAAGTCAAACCTTACTTTTTGAAATTTCTAACAGGAAATTCCAAACACAGCTATGATTCTCTTGGGAAAAAAAAGAGATCTATGTATAATTACAGATAAAATAATTGGCTAGAGTTAGGTTAAGTTTGATGGCCTCTTGTGGAATTTACTGTATTTATTTGTAGACATTTTCTATCTTGAGAATGTCTCCTCTCTTAGAATTGTGAGAAGGAAGTCTTTTTCTCCTTTGCAAGCTGCTATGACTGCTAATAGAAAAAGTAGACCTCTTCTACTTTTGGTTATTTCTGTCAAGGATATAGACTTTGGGGTATAGTTTCCAAATACTCTATCAAGTAATTTAAAACTCTGCTCCTCACTACAAGGGCAGCAGTCACAGAGTTATCTGATTAATCTAACTACAGCTGTAGCTAGATAGTAAAGCATCTTCTCTGCCAGTCTTCACTTCTGCTTTCTCTTCACTTCTGATTTTCCTTGAAAATACCTGGAGGTAGGTGAAAATACACAAGGAAGGGTCTTAACCATGGAATAAATGTCAGCTATACAAAACATATAACCATAGGTTGACCTATGAGTGTGATGGTTTCTAAAGAATACTCAACCTTATTTATTTCATGATGTGACTGATTTTACTTTCTTTCTGTCTTTCAATCTTTTGACCATTTTCCTGTTAATTTCTGTGTTCACTTACCAATTGTTTTAGCAAAGATTTACTGGTTATCCAGCATTTGTCAGCATGGATGGGCAATGGACACAGAGATAGAGGGCACAATCTCTGTAAGAAGAGGTAACACGTGGGGAAGAGCAGGAGGCAGAAGAGGGCAGAATGGACAAATGCCAGATTTCCATATGACATCATAGATGAATGCCTGCTTTTACCCAAGTATGTGCAGGATCCTACAAGAGCAGAGAATGGGCCCCTAACACCAAGTAGGAGTTGTGGTAGGACTTCTGCTTAGTATATTTACTGAGCACCTGTAATAGCCATCATGGGCCAGGCACAGTGGCTCAAGCCTGTAATTCCAGCACTTTGGGAAGCCAAGGTGAGAGGATTGCCTGAGTCCAGGGGCGCAAGCCTGGGCAAATTGGCAAGAACTCGTCTCTACAATAAATCAAAAAATGTAGCTGGGCGTGGTGGCGCATGTCTGTGGTTCCAGCTATCTGAAAGGCTGAGGCGGAAGGATCTCCTGAGCCCAGCAGGTTGAGGCTGTGGTGGCTGTGAGCATGCCCCTGCACTCCAACCTGGGTGACAGAGTGAGAGTCCAACACACACACACACAAAGGCCATCATGATGAGCACGTCTTAGTACTTACTGCAGAGGTAAAGCTTACTGGACACACTGCCATCTGGTTTCATTCATTCCTGGGCACTGGTTATATAGGAGTTAAGCAAATAGACAAATGTAGAGAGTTTACATCCTATTGGGGGAAAGAAACAATAAACAAATGAGTAAAAGTAAAGTATTCAGTAGTCTGGAGGACAAAAAAGCAGGTTACAGGGAACAAGAAGAGCAAATGGTAAGCACTGATTGATCTTTCTTTAGAGGGTGTTTGGGATAGGCTTTTCTAGTAAGATGAGCTTTTAGCAGAGATTGAAGGAAGGAGGAACAAGTCAAATGGTTATCCATCTGTAGAGAGGCTGCTCCTGGCAAAGAAATGGCAAGTGGGAGCATGTTTGGTATGTTTGAGGAATAACAGGAGGCCAGTGACATTAGAACCAAGTGAGAAAGAGAATGAGAAGATAAAGTCAGAGATGAACAGACAGACAGGCTAAGAAATTTGGAGCCATTTTAGTACTCCAGCATTTACTCTTGAGTGAAATAGGGAATTTCTGAAAAATTATTCTTTCTCATTCTCTTCCTTTCACAATGGAGACTTTGGATAAGAAGAATAATAGCATCTTATATTTACAATAAATATTTGGAAGAGAAGAAAGATGCAGTTATTAGAATTAGGAGGATTATTTGTGGATTTAAATTAAATATTTGCTTTCTGTAGCCAGTATAACAGACAGATTAAACAACAATAATGATGAAGATAACAATAATATTAAACTTGGAATATCAACAATAGCTTGGTTTCTAATAGCCTTTCAAGCACCATTGTTTCCCTGGTTGGATATCTTGGTTTCTGTACTTTGTGATTAATATCCATGTAGACACTGAATTGCTATGAGAACCCCAAGAGTCCTTTAGAAAACCCATAACCTTTTACTCTTATGACTATTAATATCTTGGTTTTACACTGCATATTTTTACTACATTATTATAAGGTTTATTGAGTAGTGATTTCATGCAAAACGCTATTTTAGGATGAGAAGGATATAAAATGAGCAAATTATCTTTAAGAAATTTATTATAATTCCAAAATATATCATTTGTTTCTACAAAAAGAATTTTACATAGTGGAAAATGAAAGAGGTTAAATGATGTGATGAGTCAGTGGAAAGTCTGGGAGTAGAAGCCACCTAGTATTGTGTTCACAGGACTGTGCTGCCCCTCCCTGCATATCAGTGCCCTGATGCAAAGGGTCTAAATCTTATGAATTTCCTGAAAGAGAAAGCCACTGCTGAGAGTGTCTGATTTACCCTGATTCTCCATAGGGCCTGAGTGCTGAGATTTTTGCTATATGGTTCTTAATTTCTACTGTAGGACACAGGCTATGATATTTCCTGAGCTTTTATTTATAATATGGAAAATATATTATGTCTAGGTGGAGACTATTGGTGATGCATATTGTGTAGCCGGTGGATTACACAAAGAGAGTGATACCCATGCTGTTCAGATAGCACTGATGGCCCTGAAAATGATGGAGCTCTCTAATGAAGTCATGTCTCCCCATGGAGAACCTATCAAGGTAAGGCAAATTCTGTAATGTCTAGGAGATGTCACAAGAACAAATGCATATTAGTTGATTATCAAAAGATTGGTGTATCAGTTGGGGTTTAGTTGTAGAAAGCATAATCTTCTCTAACCTGTTTAAGCAAGAAGAAATATACTATCGAGTATCAAATGGCCTATAGAACCATTGAGAGGACAGGAGAAGCCATCTACAAGTTGGGCTTTCAAAAAAAAATGGCTTTGAATGCCTCAGAGTTACTGCATTTTCCACAATCTGGAAGCTAATTCCAGAACTATCCCACCACAATCACAGTCAGGAAACGACTGCGTTCAGAAAGCTGTTACTGCTACTGCTGGCTACAGAACAAAACTGCATTACTATAATTTGAATCAGCAATATGGCAATCCTGCCTCATTACCATCACAAGATGAGTGACTGGGAAACGGAGAGTCTGCTAGCATGCCATAGACAACACAAAGTCTTCCACAATTGTGCTTGCATTCAGAAGCAAGATAAGTGTAGTCACAGCAGAAATCAGGTCTTCCAAGCTCATGCAAATACATTTGATTCACCAAACCTGAATGCATTTGGAAACTGCAAGACAGTTTGGAAAATGTACTTTTTAGTTTTCCAACTCCTACAGATGAGAAGATAAAGTTAACATGCTAGGCATTGGTTTAATAGAACGTGAGCGAATTACCTTTATTTGTCTCACTTGTAGTGACTCTACCACTTAATTTTTATTGAACAATCTTCAACTGGTGACCTTCAGAAATACTTTGAGTAATATAGAATCTTGTTGTATACTATAAAATATATAGAGAAGAAATAAAAAATGTAAGAACAAAACTGTAATATTCAAAGGTATACCCTGTTCTCTTTCACTTAAATAGAATCCATATATCTAAGCCTTCACAGCTATTTTCTGTCTATTGCCATTCCATTTATTTGTTGTTGTGTAACATATCTAAATTTAGTAGTAAAATCATAAACATTTATTATGCATAGATTAGCATTTACCATGTCTTTGCTCCACAATATCTGGGACATCGTCTAGGAGTACTCAAATGGTAGGAGATGCCTGGAATAGTTGGGATTGCAGCACTTGGAGCTGAAGAATCCAATCCAAGATGGCCGCCTAGTTTCTAGGTTGGGATGGTTGAAAGTTTGGGTTCAATAACTCAAAATAGTAAGCACCATCTACGATAAACCCATATCCAACATATTACTAAATGGACAGAAACTGGAAACATCACCTCTGAAAACCGAAACAAGACAAGGTTGCTCACCCCTTCTGTTCAACATGTGTCAGAAGTCCTAGCTAGAGCAATTAGATAAGATAAAGAAATCTGGGGGGCAGGACTTGGTGGCTCAGCCTGTAATCCCGGGCCTTGGGAGGCCAAGGTGAGTGAATTGCCTGAGCCCGCAGGTTCGAGACCTGCCTGGGCAACTTGGCGAGACCTCATCTCTACAATAAATCAAAAAAATTAGCCGGGTGTGGTAGCGCGCGCCTGTAGTACCAGCTACTTGGAAGGCTGAGGCGGAAGGATCACTGGAGCCCAGCAGGTCGAGGCTGCGTAGCCGGGAGCGGCCACTGCACTCCAGTCTGGGGGACAGTGATACGCCAACTCAAAAAAAAAAAAAAGAAATCAGGGGTATCCGGATAAGAAAACAGGAAGTTGCCGGGCTCGGTGGCTCAGCCTGTAATCCCGCACCTTGGGAGGTTGAGGTGAGTGGATTGCCTGAGCCCGCGGGTTCGAGACCCGCCTGGGCAACATGGCGAGACCTCATCTCTACAATAAATCAAAAAATTAGCCGGGCGTGGTAGCGCGTGCCTGTAGTTCCAGCTACTCGGAAGGCTGAGGCGGAAGGATAGCCGGAGCCCAGCAGGTCGAAGCTGCGGTGGCTGGGAGCGGCCACTGCCCTCTAGTCTGGGTGACGGAGTGAGACTCCAACTCAAAAAACAACAACAACAACAAAAAAAAAAACCTTGTTAAGCCGGGTTCGGTGGCTCAGCCTGTAATCCCGTGCCTTGGGAGGCTGAGATGAGTGGATTGCCTGCGCTCGCGGGTTCGAGACCCGCCTGGGCAACATGGCGAGACCTCATCTCTACAATAAATCAAAAAATCAGCCGGGCGTGGTAGTGCGTGCCTGTAGTTCCAGCTACTTGGAAGGCTGAGGCGGAAGGATAGCCGGAGCCCAGCAGGTCGAAGCTGCGGTGGCTGGGAGCGGCCACTGCCCTCTAGTCTGGGTGACGGAGTGAGACTCCAACTCAAAAAACAACAACAACAACAAAAAAAAAAACCTTG
>CAUYQG010039483.1:0-37643 GCA_963574415.1 Tarsius wallacei | reverse complement strand
GGTGCCTCAGCCTGTAATACCGCGCCTTGGGAGGCTGAGGTGAGTGAATTGCCTGAGCCCGCGGGTTCAAGACCCGCCTGGGCAACTTGGTGAGACCTCATCTCTACAATAAAAAATCAAAAAGTTAGCCGGGCGTGGTAGCGCGCGCCTGTAGTTCCAGCTACTTGGAAGGCTGAGGCGGAAGGATCGCCGGAGCCCAGCAGGTCGAGGCTGCGGTGGCCGGGAGTGGCCACAGCACTCCAGTCTGGGTGACAGAGTGAGACTCCAACTCAAACAAATAAAAATAAAAAATAAATAAAAATAAAAATAAAAAAAGAAATTGTATGCTATGGATATTTACCCTCAAATTGCATGCAATGGAAGCATTTCTAGGCACAAACAGGCATTCCTCATTGTCACTATCAGTTCTGGGCAGCAATTTATGCCATTGCTGAATGCCCCACACAATAAATTTACTTGGCGATGACATTGGTGACTGGTTGTTTTTCCCTTAAATTGTGGATGAGTAGCTAAAAACTAAAATCCATTCCTGAGTAAAGAGAATGAATTCAGAGGTTAGGAAAGACTCTAACAATGTAAGAGTCTAATGTTTTAGATAATCAATGTGCAGTTTATTTAAAAATAATTAGTGTGCACCCTGCAACTTAATTAAGATGAGTCCCATAAATTTGGTGTTGAGTACTATTCATCAAAATCTAAACTAAAATTAAATAGTTCTCCTACCTCTCCTGCTTTTCACCCATAGATGATCTCTGAATCCTTTGTTTTTCAAGTTTCGATTTTCTTCATCAACTGACATTTGGCTGATGTTTGTGGGAAGTTTATGTGCATTTCTCCATGGAATAGCCCAGCCTGGCGTGCTACTCATTTTTGGCACAATGACAGATGTTTTTATTGACTACGACACTGAATTACAAGAACTCCAGATTCCAGGGAAAGCATGTGTGAATAATACCATAGTATGGACCAACAGCTCCCTCAACCAGAACATGACAAATGGAACACATTGTGGGTAGGCAGCTTTTTTTTTTGTTTTAAATTGTGTTTCTTAAATGTAGTTCAAAATATGTAAGAGGGATTTTATTGGCTGAGCTAGAGTGGTATATGACACAGAGAACAGAAACATAAATTTACCCATATTTCTAGAAATTATCTTGCCTTGAAGCTCTCCTTAGGTTTCCTGTTACTAGGTTTTAAAACCTTAACAGAAATAGGAATGAAAATCACTCATCAAATACATCACCAAAATTTAACTGATTTATTGCATTTAGGCTTGAGCATGAAACTACCAATACTTAATGCCGCTAGGTAGGTGACCATGCGTTTTTTGTTTGTTTGTTTGTTTTGAGTTGGAGTCTCACTCTGTCGCCCAGACTGGAGTGCAGTGGCCGCTCCCGGCCACCGCAGCCTCGACCTGCTGGGCTCCGGCAATCCTTCCGCCTCAGCCTTCCAAGTAGCTGGAACTACAGGCACGCGCTACCACACCCGGCTGATTTTTTGATTTATTGTAGAGATGAGGTTTCGCCTGCCCAGGCGGGTCTCAAACCCGTGGGCTCAGGCAATCCACTCACCTCAGCCTCCCAAAGGCGCGGGATTACAGGCTGAGCCACCGAGCCCGGCTTCTCTTTTTTATTATTATTAAAAAAGTATGATTCAGAGACAAACAAAGCTCAGGCTGAAGTCATAGTTTTACTTAATTTCTCTAAACTTCAGCTTCCTTGACTATAAAGTGGGGATACTAATATTTACTTCATAGGGTAGCTGTGAGGAGGAAATGAAATAAAAGGTGTAAAGCACTTAGCACGTGCCTGCCTCACAGTGACTGGCTTAATTGACTGGCTAGGATTATGGGTATGGAGTATAAAAGGTTGAGTGATGTTCTAGTTTTTAATTTCTCTCTTTTTTTTAAATTTTTCAGACTCCTGACATAATTGTCCTAAATTCAGCCTACAGGACACTTCTCTTTGCTTCTTGTATAGAGATAAGTTGTAATAAGAAATAAACCTTTTTTTTTTTGCCTGCAATTTGAGGCACAATTAGCACAGACACAAGTGAATACCCATGTATTGATATAGCAAGAGGAAGGGGGAAGGTGATGCAGGATTGTGATGCAGACCCATTGTTTCTCTGACACCCAGATATACATTGCATAAATGGGAGCTCAAGACTTCTAAGTAGGCTGGGCTCGGTGGCTCAGCCTATAATCCCAGCACTTTGGGAGGCCGAGGCGAGTGGATTGCCTGAGCCTGTGCGTTCGAGACCAGCCCGGGCAGCTCGGCGAGATCTCGTCTCTAGAATAAATCAAAAATTAGCCGGGCGTGGTAGCGTGTGCTTTGTAGTTCTGGCTACTTGGAAGGCTGAGGCGGAAGGATCGCCGGAGCCCAGCAGGTCGAGGCTGTGGTGGCCGGGAGTGTGCCACTGCACTCCAGTCTAGGCGACAGAATGAGAGCCCAACTCAAAAAAAATAAAAAATAAAAATAAAACTTCTAAGTATTTCTATATTACACAGGGTCTTAGATGACATTTTCTCCCCGGCCCCCATCCTTAGGACTTGAGACTTCTTTGATTATTCCAATCACAGTTTTTACTACTGAATTGGAAGTTCTGATTATTTTCAAATATTCTGATCTTTACAGAGAAAGCAGTTTCTTAAAGATTTCCACTGTGGTAAACCAAGGAGGAGGATTTCTAGGTTCTATAGCACAGATAAATTTTTGCAGATCTACAGAATACTTGCTGCAGGGAACCTCGGAAGTTCTGAGCCAGAGAAGTTTTCCACTTGACCAAGGACTTATGTTAGAGTCCATCCTCTCCATCATTCCTTAGGCTCCTGCCTTTATCTGCGTGTGCAGGAAGCAGTTCTAGTTTTGTGAGACAGATCTCCTCGTCAGAGGAAGACTTTCAGGCAAGCTATATAAGTAAGAAGGATAAAGCTCAGGAGACTGACTTCATATGAGTATCGTTTCTTGCCTCTTTGATGAAGCAGATATTGCCTTAGAGTTTATGACGGCTCCTTAAAATGAAAGTAGATTTTTATATTTCTGAAAGTGTAACTGAAGGGTTACTAAAGACCCAACTAGGATTCCTGGCCTGATGAGAAGACAGTGTTGGCCAGGCGAGGTGGCTCAAGCCTATAATCCCAGCACTTTGAGAGGCCGAGGCGAGTAGATTGCCTGAGCCCAAGGGTTCAAGACCAGCCTGGGAAACTTGGTGAGACCTCGTCTCTACAATATATCAAAATTAGCTGGGCGTGGTAGTACATGCCTGTAGTTCCACTTATTTGGAAGGCTGAGGCGGAAGGATCACCTGAGCCCAGCAGGTCGATGCTGGGGTGGATGTGAGCGTGCTACTGCACTCCAGCCTGGGCAACAGAGTAAGACTCTGACTCAAAAAAAAAGACAGTGTTTCATGTGATATTGCTACTTCAATTCCATATACATTTCATGTCAAAGACCTTAACATATATATCCTCAAAAAATTTGCAGATATAAAATTTAAAAAGGAGAACATCAGATTAAATGCTGTTAAAATTTTGTTTATATGAAATTACAACTATTATTATTATACAGGAATAAATTATAATATTCCCTATAGAATGTACAAGATCTATGATTTTTCAATCAAATATCTAGAACAATGCCTAGTCTATGGAGTGTAATACATAGTTAGTCATTGAATGTATGAATGATTAATAACTTATGCAGACAAAAATAATTTGGAGGCGGGCAAAGACAACATAAATATATATTCCTTTCCTTGTAAAAATCATTTCATTACAGTCAATTTTTAAAAATTTTGATCTTTTAAACAGCAGTCCCAAACCTTTTTGGCATCAGGGACTGGTTTCATGAAAGACAATTTTTTCATGGACTGGTATAGGGGGGCATGGTTTTGGGATGATTCAAGTGCATTACATTTATTGTGCACTTGATTTCTATTATCATTACATTGTAATATATCATGAAATAATTATATAACTCACCATAATGCTGAATCAGTGGGAGGCCTGAGCTTGTTTTCCTGCAACTAGATGGGATGATGGAAGACAGTGACAACTGAAGTGTGTTGCTTTTGTCCAGTCTACTCCGTAATCTTGTTTTGGTTGCTGTCACTGAAGAAAACCCTGCTTCACAAAGATAGTTGGAAATTGAAGCAGGCTTTTCAGTGCTGATCTCAATGAGGTGGAGCTCAGGCAATAATGCGAGTGATAGAGAGTGGCTGTAAATACATATGAAGCTTCAACTTGCTCGTTCAACACTCACCTCCTGCTATACAGCACAGTTTTTAACAGGCCACAGACCAGTCCTGGTCCATGGCCCCGGGGGTTGGGGACCTCTGCTTCTGCTTTTAAAAAGAAATGTGCTACAAAATTACTTAAAAGTGACCAAAATGTATAGCGTATACAGAAAAATCATGGTTATGACATGAAATTATTTAAAAATGAGCATTTTACTCTATCAAACATTAACAGTCTTTGTAGAAAGGAGTCTGAGGAAGGCATGAGAGTAAGACACCAATGCTCACTACCATGTGAGATACCAGCCTGGAGATGCTAAATTGTAAGTTAAGACTTAAAAGAGTTTTTTAAAATTAGAAAAATATACAACCTATAGTATACCACTCTATGAAGCTTCTAGTATCTTCATGTAGCCAATTTTGTTTAATATTAGAAAATATATTTGAACTATTTTTTACATTCTCTGGCAAAGATCGTTCCTACTCATCAAATATTCCAGGTGCTCCCTGAGAATTCCCAGTGTACTTGGCATTAGAGTTGGAACCATGTAACTAGTTTTGGTCCATGGACTATGAAGGGACGTGAAATGTGTCACACCTAGGCTAAGACTGTGAAAAGCTCCTGTGTATCCTCCATTTCTTTCTTATCTCCAAGCTGACCTTCAGGGCTCATGTTCCAGGTGACAGGACTACAAGATGAAGTAGAGCTGCCCAAACTTTATCTGATGTTGTATAAGCCACAGTGTGTCAACCACAGTTGCCTTTAGAGCATTAAGACATGCCCATTAATTATCCTGACTAGTACACTTTCCCTATTTCAAATCTAGAACTTTTAAGATAGCATGCCTTGGGAATGAATGGACTTAAAGAAAAGTATCTTGTATTTCCGATCTCAGATCCTCAAATTATTACCTTTTGTTTTCCTCTGATCATTGCTTTGATCAGATATCTCATGAATTAATTATTTATTTAATAAACACTCCATTGAGAATTTACTGTATATTAAGCATTGTGCCAGGTGCTAGAGTTACAAAGATGAGCAAAGCATATTCAATCTCTCCATTTACGGACCTTACAATCTGAAGGTGAAACAGACATTAAACACATAATCACACGAATCAGTGTACAGTTATTGAAAATTAAAATATAGGGTGCTATAAAAGGGTACCAAAGGAAAACTTAATTCAATTGGTAGTTTAGAAATGGACTCTGAGGAAGGGGTATTCACACTGAGGCCATCTAGGCAGAAAGAATAGAATTGCCAAAGGTCTTGAGGCAGGAAAAAGTATGGTAGGAAAGGAAGGTGTGACTGAAAAGCTAAGTAAGCTAGCTAGTGAGAGAGGCATGTGATAGATCAGGGGTTCACAAACTATGGTCTTCGGACCAAAACTGGTCTGCCATGCTTGTTTGTAAATAAAGTTTTATTGGAACACAGCCTTGCCCATTCTTTTACATAATGTCTATAGCTTGTGTTACATCAGTAGATTTGAGGAGTTGCTACAGAGACAGTCCGGTTTACAAAGTCTAAGTTATCGGGCCTTATTAAAAAAAAAATGTCTGCTGACCCCTGTTCTAGATCATTTAGGACCTTGTAGGTCATGTTAAGAATTTGAGACGTAATCCTATGTGCCAGGGAAAGCATTAAAGGAATTTGAATAGGAAAGTTAGTAGCACAGATGTGTGCTTTAAGAAGGCTATTGTGATTATTTGCAGAATGAAATAGAAAGGGGCAAGCAAGAGAAGCCAGCTAAGGGAAGACAGACAGTGCCTTGGTAGACAGTGGCGATGAAGAAAAGTGAATTCAAATCTGTTTTGGAAGCAAAATCAGTATGATTTGGTTACAGATTGAATATCAGGGTTAAGGAGTGGAAAAAATGCAAGGATCATTTCCAATTTTTGCCCAAAAAAGTTCAGAGAGTAGTGGTCATTTTCCAGAAACAGGGAAAACTGTAGGAGGACCAAGGTCGGACCTGTGAAGGTAGACAATCAAGAGACAGTGCTGAACATGTTAAGTTTTATCTTAACAGATACCATTTTTCCAAAAATAATTACAAAAAAGGAGCAAAACAATTCACACAAATATATTCTGACTTCCATTTTCTGTTCAGGATGGAATAATCTTTCCTCAAATTTTCTTACATCAGTTCCTTTAGAAATCCCACAGATTCTGCCCATTTAAAGAAAAGGCCACATTTAGTAGGACTGCGTATATTTCAGGAACTGTTCGGGAGGAGTTTTTTCTTTGGCTAAGACCTCCCAAGTTTTATGAAAACATTTATTTATCCAGGGACACAAGGAGATTTTCAGCCTGTTGCAGCTTTTATTTGCACTGCCAAGAGGAAAAACGAAAGGGTTTCAATAGTCCTTTAATTGAAGCGTCCCCAGAGCAGAGGATTTGTCCTAACTCGCACTTGGTTTTCCAGGCTCTCCCTGGAGTTCTCCTTCCACAATGCCTAAAAAAGCCCTGGTTTTCTATGATGACAGTCCACTAAAATGCTCCCCTTTCCCAATACCCACCAGCAATATGCAGTCACCCCTTATTATACAGTGTTATTTTGTCCTACTCAGCATTGTGCCCTATATGAAATTTTGTGTGTTAAGTGGTATTATGATTGGACTATTTTCCTGAATTGGGCAAGGTTTTCCCCTTGAGCCAGCATACTGGCTTGCCTCTAAGGATATCACTTTATCACTGTAGTCGTGTAATTGGGTTCAGCTTTAGATGTGTAGCTGTTCAAAAGGATTCCATGAATGGGTGAAATACACCTCTGGGCTGGAGGATATTTGACCTAAAGCTGTGCTCTAGTTCATTTGGTTCATTAAAGAGAAGTTTTTGCCTTGACATTATAAAATGCTAAACTTGAAAAACTGAGACTAATCAGATGGCGAAGTTTGTATTTATGATAGTGTCAAAATATTCCCGGCCCCTTTTGTAGAGGCAATCTGCTGGTTTACTGTGACACTCTTATCTCCTTTCCTAATAAGATGAATGGAATGACTCTTCCTGTTATATTTTGGCAGGAAAAAAAAAAGATTGAATCTGAGTATTTTGGAAAAAGTTCTTAAATCAAAGGGACTATAATCTTTATGATACTGTTAGCTACTCCTGAGAAACCAGTATTATGAATACAGCAAAAAAGGGGAAAAAACAGATATTTTATTTCTAATGTAAAAGAGTGGATTAGGTTCAATTGACCTCAAGGTTCTAAAATGCCTTTCCTGACTCTACTAAATAATGTAAGAATATATAACAACAACAAAGAATTCACTAGGTATATTTATAATAGAAATCTATTTCAGTGAGGAACACTATATTTTAAATTCAAGGATGCTTCATTTTTACAAACATGAATTTGGAATATTTTATACTGAAGAATTCCCCTAGTCCCACAGATCAGTTATAAATATTAATGGAATTTCAATAGATTCTTTTCGGATTCCAATGTTTAATATTCATTCATATTATGCAGGGAATTCAATGTCCTGTATGGTACATGTGGATTCTTCTCATTATAGAAATGAGCATATATATAGAGTCTGTGGGGGAATGATCATTAAAAATAGCAGGGCCCACATATGATCTTAAAGGGCATATCAAAGCCTTCTCGGCTCACTTAATAACAAGAAAGTCACTGGTAATAAACTAAAGGGCTCTTTAGGCTGAATTGACTCAATAATGTCACATCTGGGCAAAAAGATGGATTGGTGATTCTGGACAGAGTTAAAAATGCTAACTGATATAAAGTATTTATGAATTGCAATGAAGAGATTTCCTGTGGTGAGATTCTGCAGTCAGACTTCGAAACCTACTCTTGAATTAGTTTCAGCTCTTTAATTTGCTGCTAACTTACTTCATTGTGTCTTACTCTTCTCAGATATTCTGTAGTATAAATTTTTTGAAAGATTCTTATTCAAAAAGTGTTTTGAGACTTCATAAAAAGAAAGAAGAACTGCATCTAACTTAATGTTCTCTGAGTTTAATACCTTATTCAGTTAACAAGATACTGTTTAGCCATCCTACTGTGTAAGTATTATTCTTTTTAGCAAAAGATAATAGTTAACTAGGCCTGCACTACTGGCATTTCCTTCTCTCTTCTCTTTCTTGAAATGAAAACTTTATATAAATGATAGGCTAAAACCATAAAATAATTTGTATGTGACAACAATGATAAAGATAGCACTTGCTATATACCTACTATGTGCCAGGCATGGTACTGGGAGTTTTGGATATGCTATCTCGTTCAACCCTTATTAACAGTTCTGAGGGGAGATAGTATATTTACAGCACAGGTAAGATAGTGAAACTCACAGAGATTAAGTAACGTATTCATGGACTCAGAGCTATTAGGTTGAATCACATGAAAATGTTGATATTGGATCCCTTTGGTCTACAAAAAAAGCAATATCATATCGTTCAATATAATTCTAGGCACTGAGTTACTGTATGAAACTAGGTCTGTGTGAGTCCAAAGTCCACTGTGCTATGCTGAATAATACTGGTTATTTTTGACCACCCATCATAATAAAAACCAAGTCATGAATCACACAATAAAGAATTCAAGCCAGGCTTGGTGGTTCAGCCTGTAATCCCACGCTTTGGGAGGCTGAGGTGAGTGGATTGCCTGAGCCCCCGGGTTCGAGACCCGCCTGGGCAACTTGGCAAGACCTCATCTCTACAATAAATCAAAAAATCAGCCGGGTGTGGTAGCACATGCCTGTAATTCCGGCTACTCGGAAGGCCGAAGCGGAAGGATCGCCGGAGCCCAGCAGGTCGAGGTTGCGGTGGCCGGGAGTGGCCACTGCACTCCAGTCTAGGTGACAGAGTGAGACTCCAACTCAAAAAAGAAAAAAAAAAAAGAACCGATCACTCACCAAGCTTGCGTTTATAAGAACTCTTACTTATGGCAAGATACCATGTTCATTTTAATATCATTGTGACATAAAAAAGAGATAATCGCTAAACTGTGGCAGAGAAATGGCACACTTGCAGAACTTATCACATATTTTCTATGTTAAACTTCTCAGCTGGAGCCCAGTTGTTCTTTAACCAAGTATTAAAAAAAAATATCTTTCCCAAAGAGAACAGTGGGATTCTTTGAAGTGTAACCTTGGAAATCAAGGTCTGTGTTACAGGGCATCATTCAAAGCAGATGTATATTCCCCAGAGACCACAGTAAAATTATTATTGAGAATACCCTTTCAGGTCTTACTGACACACTATATAGTCAAGTACTCCCAATGTTCTAGGAATAATACAGAACATCCAAGAAGAGGCTTTCTAATCATTCTAATTGCCAAGAACTCACATATGCTTTCCAGTGGCTTCCAGATTGAGCAATTAATGTGCTCAATTTATGTGATTTAAAGGGTAGTGGTAACAGATACCTAAATTGTCTTAGAGATACACAATTGGCTGAATAGCCATTACTTTTTTTTTGGCCTGCTAAGTGGGTGACCAGTGCTGTAGTATTAATTCTTAAAGTTATTTCAGGACCGAGGAAGGGCACCTCAGAGTTGCATAAAGAACTGTCTCAGCAAATATTTATTGAGCATCAAATACACACGCTTATGCCATGATGTTAGTGTCTATCTCTTATTTTCAATCTTGTTCAAGATAAGAGGGATCAACGGATGTATAGTCTGTCTGATAGATTGTGTCAGTATTCCCACTTAAGGAGAGAGCTTCTAATTTTGGAGAAAGCAGCAGGCTGTGCAGTCACAGCATATCAATTCTTTAGCCATGAGACATTTAGATGGATCTGAGGAAGAATTCTTGACAGTGAGGGAAGTGGTGAAATCTTTCCTGAGGGAGCTCTAGGCAAAGGAAAGATCCCATCTCTTTGGAATAGTGTTGTCACGATCCTAGATAAAAATGGACCACAATGAAGACTTGTCAAATCCTCATCTAGCTCAAGTCTTTACTGTTTCTCAGAAGCTGAGGCTCACAAGCTGTCTGAGATTTACGCAATTTTACGATACTGTTCTCAACTTGCAAAGGTTTTGAGATGCCTCTAGAATGATGAAAACCAGGCACCTGTCTGGAAAGCAGAGAAGCTCACATTATTTTGAGCCCTGGCTTACAACCCAGAGTGTTGACAGTTTCACTTCAGACCACAGTCAGGACTCAACTTCAAGATCCTTCAAAACAGCTCAGTCCTACAGGGACAGCCTTTTTCCAATTTTCCTCTCTGAAGAAATTGACATGGCTGCAGGTATTATGGAAACAGCAAGTTGAGTTTTCTATATTTGAGGTTCAGAGGACGAAGAGTTCTGTCTTAATTCAAAATAAGGTTCTCAGACAGATGTGAGGATTGCCATTTTAGGCAGAAGACTAAATTTCTGCAAAGGATACAATCTAAAGAAACCATAAAGTTTTTCCTGTAATTTCATCCTAGATATTCTAAAAAGTGCCTGGACTATCTTAATTTACACACCAACCCCACAATAAAAAAGCAACCATACATATAAAACAACTGCTCATAAAGTAAACTATTCAGCAATCAAGCTTAAAATCTACATATTAATCCCCCAGGTCAAGTCAGAGTCTAGTATCTACTTCTTTCCCTTTCTTTGTTCCTTCCTTTCCTGGTACCTCAGAATGTCTGAGATTTTCTCTTCAATTAGGCAATTTAGCTCTGCCTCCTCTCACTCCCAAACTGCCATCCAATCTTTCTAGGTGCTCAGTAGGCAAAAGAACAATCCTGTTGAAAGGAATGTAAAATTATAAATAGCAAAAGTTAGCTACTATTACATTCAATACTGCAGTTTCCTCATTAGAAAATAAACACCTACTACTTGACCTTCTCTGAGTGGGAGGTCAGAAGGAATGTGTTGATTCCCACCTGTGTGCCTTACTGATTATCCCCTCCTTGACATTGGCCTTCCTCACCTCCTTATGAAGCCAACAGACAGTGGGGTTTCGCTTGCTGTTTATTTTACAAACTGGCAGCAGTGATGGTGGCCTCTGTTAGTGTTTTCTGTTGCTTTTATCTATGACCTGTACATTTCAGATCCATGCATTTATTCATCGTGAATAGTCTTCCGAGTTTCATTCCTGCCTTCTCCCCCATGAATGGTGGATAGAAACGACCTTCAGTCATCAACACATCTGGCTCTTATGTTCTGGACCTATTCTTGGCCAACCTGAAGGTCTTTTGTAAATCTCAGTTTGACAACCACAAGTTTTGGCCAATACCGCAAATCAAAATGCCAGTTTCAAAGGGCAGGGCAGGCAGAACGTAAAGGTGTGATGTTGATACCAAAAGGGACTTAGAATATTGAATGTTCAAGACTCACTTCTTAGTGAGGATGCTGCATAGATCTGAAATTTGGAATTGTTTATAGCTGTGGAAATGCCAGGCAACTGTAGCATCCAGACTTTCTTCTACCCTTTTGCTCGCTGCTTCTTGGACATTTCATGACTTATTTGCATCTATTGAACTTTTTTGGCATCCCCAGGAGAAAGTTAAATCATATTCCATACTCAAGTTTCTGATTTATTCATGGATATAAATGTTCTACAGCCCTCATCTTTCATTTCCTCACCTTAAAAAAGGAGGTTATTGGGTTCATGCTGACAAAAAAATCTTAAGTGTTCTTTTAAAAGCTCATAATAGTCACAAGGCAACATGACCTCTTCTGGTTTTGATCATAGGTGTGAGTTAGCACTCTATATATTGTAGAGATCAGCGCATCCTTTATGTTTATGAGACCTCTTACTTGATTGTAAGTCACTAGTCCAACAGAGTCTCATGTATCTTACTCCCTTCAGAATTTCTCATCTGAGCAGACTATGTTTGGTGAGGGTGGAGACCATAGAATCTTAGCGCAACACGTGACACATAAAAGACATTCAATATACATTTGTACATATTTGTTCAATGAATAAACCGAGAATGGAAAACATACAAATCAAACATTTGGAAATTCAATTTTGCTGAAAAATAACTTCCACAGACGTATAATCCATAGATATTTTTAAAGTTTATTTTTAATGTATATATTTAACTGATTTTTTACTTTCCTTCCATTTCTGGTGTTAATTTCATACTGAGTTAAGTTGCTTGGCAAGTGGGAGGACAAGTGTTATCTTAGATGTAAATCTTTCCCACTGGGGACAGCTTGACAGGGAAACCAGAGGCTGAAAGGGTCTGTTGTTTGTTTTTACTTTGTGTGCAAATGTTCTCCTTACAAAATGGGCTGAGTTATGTCATTCTCTATGAAAGCTCATTTTTGGTTTTAAAAGAGAGAAATACTACATGAAATTAGACTACTTTACTTTATAACTTAAGCCTATTAATTTAAATGACAACAAATAAAAATTTATTTTTCTGTATACATATATATGCACACATATTTTAAGTACATATATACATTATATGCATATATCTTATGTATACATCTTCTTTCTGAGCAACCACCCCAAAATCTGATATTACAATCTTGTGATATTTCATGGCGTCACTTTAATAAGAAGATAAATATTTGCAATTAGTATTTGACTGCTGTTAATTAAATTGCCTTAACAGATTTATAAAGACAGCATCAGTTACATAATTGAATTACAAATAACTATGTCTATTACATAAAAGACAAAATATCATGCTTGCTTGTTACTGCTTGTTATTTTAAGATGACGATTACTATTTTATCTGAGTGTTCCAATATTTTAAAACAAAAGCTTAAACTGGAAACCTGACAGTTTTTCATGATTATAGTTCCTTTCCTTCTTTTTTTTCCTCTTTCCTTCTTATTTCTCTTCCTTTCTTGTTCTATTTATAAAGTTGTACCTGTCTGAATTGCATTTTCTATAAGTTCAAATAATTCCACATTTATTCAAATCCTAGAGCAGACCATTTTGTGTTGTGAACTTCAAGGCTATCTGTTTAGTTAGAATTATCATAGACCTTTTTAAGTCATCACAAGGTGACTGGATTTAAGGCCCCAGGCCCATCCTAATTATTTATAGCATTTTTTCATGTTATGTCCTTGTCTTTTATAAAGAGTTGATGTAATAAACAGCCATATGGAATAACATCTCTGCATCTTTTGTAAAACAGCAATTAAAGGCATTAGACATTATATTAGTGTTTATTACTCAGGGATTCAACAATAAATAAGGATAAATTCTATGCAATGAAGTTTGTTCATTTGCTTGTCTTCTTTTTGGATGAGTTGGGTTGTTTTCTTTTATTAGATATTGAAAACTATCATTATGGCCACTGGCCATCACATTACTAGAGTTGTAAATTGCTTTAATCTCCTCAGATTGCTGCCTGTTGGCTACTTTCTTGATCATTAACACTTTTCCAGATGTTGAACAGGGAAGGATGCTACATTTCTGACCAATCATTTCCAAGGTCACTTATAGATTTTACTTACTTAAGCTGTCCTGATGCCTATTTGTACTGGTAACAGACAGCAGCACTGACTTAAGCTAGACTTTTACATTTATGCACTTTGCTTTGGTTAATATAATATCCAAATTCATTGGAATTATTAATTACAATAATAGGTACAATAGATACTGACTTGTTATTTTCTACATTTCATGGGAAGCTCTTTATATGTTCAAACCCTTTAATTCTCAAAAACTCTTTGGGGTTGGTACAATACTGTTTTCCTCATCTTATTGATGAAGTAACAGATAGTATAAGTAACTTATCCAAAGTCACACAGCTAGTAAGTGGTGAAACTGATTAGATTCTGGGTAGTCTGGCTCCTGAACTTTCTGATTCCAAGCTTAAATATCTTGGGAGGGACTTCAAAAATCTTCTTGGGAGTTAAATATATTTCACTTGTGATATTTCAATATCTATCTGTTATGTCCTTTACACCACAGACATTACTAATCATTGACAGAACTTTTTCTACTGAGTCTATACTCACTTTGGAATCACTCTTGGTGGAGACTACCTGTTGAATGATTTGCCCTTGTGTTGAAATCTGTTTTTCATTCACGCAAGTCTAATCCGTTCCTTTTACAGAATGATGCAGGCTAAGTGTTGTAGCAGAAAGTGGCCAGATGTTCACCAAATCCACTTTTACTTCTTCCTACATGTATAGGTAGACATTTACAGCTTCCCTTCCAAATAGGTATGGCCACGTAACTGTGTTCTAACCAAAACATGGGAGCACGCCTCATCTGCAATATTTCTAGGCCTGGCCACCTAAAACTCTCATGTGCTCTCCTCCATTCTCCTTTCCATCCACTGATTAGATACCTATGAGTACAGTGACTGTTAGCTACCTGATGAAGTAGGTAGTGTCAAAAGGCGAGAGGAGTGGGGGTCCTTGAATAAAGTTTTGGAGAAAGTAACTTATGAATAATAAAAACAACTGTTTGCACTTTATGTGAGCAAGAAATAAACTTCTGTCATTTTTCAGGCCATTAAAGTTTTTGGGTGTGTTTGCCCTAAAAACTAGCATTGCAATACAAGGCTCATGCAAGAGCACATCACTAGCATGTTTCAGAACCAGAATTTGAATCTAGGTCTTCTAAGTCCAAATTATTCCCACTATGCCAATATTATCAATAATTTTTTAAAATCCATGTTAATATGATAAAGATCTTATTTTAACTTAAAGTTTCTCAAATTCTAACCCACCAAGATTTGAGAGTTCATTGGCAACAGGGTTTTCTCATCTTTAAGAAATCTCAGGAATTTCCCAATTGATGCCTTCAGGACTAGACCTCTCCATCCCAATTATGTGGCCTACAATTCCTGCCCCAGTATGAAACACAAAAGTAACAGCAAGTTAGAGTTTCTCAAGTGTTTCCTGGGGAACCATTTTTGTGGGATGTTAGTAGGTTTGGTGCTCAAATAAAATATTCCACAGTCATGTGCATTTGGAAAATTCTAGATTAAAAGACGATGTTTTTCTGTAGGAATATCCTTCAATAGAATAATATGTCTTAAGATAGAATAACATGTCTTGAGGCTTCCCAAAATAGGGGTAGAATCTGTAGCATTTTGCAAGCTTGTTTGATGATAGAACCCCTTCCCAAAGAGCATTTCAAGGATCTAGTGTGCCATAGAACACATTCTGGGAAACACAAGCATAATTATATTGGGTTACACAAATAACGATTGGTACTTAAAGTTGGGTCTAGTGCATCTTGGAGTTTAATCCCTCTGTCTAAGGAAACTTTGGTTTTGACTGTGGTTTTCTGCACGTACTATCTATTCCTGACCTCTGGCAAATGATTATGTCTTGACTTTTGTCTGGTTTGGGCCACTTCTTTATCCTCTGGTTCTTGAAGCCTTAACTATGGACTGTATTTCGTGGTCTTAACCCTGCTAGCCTTTGTTTGTCTTGCTGCTGCACTACCTTGACAGAACACAAATGCACCCCTTTATTAGTGGAGTATGTGCATTCTAGTATCAAATGTTTTTTTTTTTTTTTGAGTCAGAGTCTCACTCTGTCATCCAGGCTGGAGTGCAGTGGCATGCTCACAGCCACTGCAGCCTCGACCTGCTGGGCTCCGTTGATCTTTCCGCCTCAGCCTTCCAAGTAGCTGGAACCACATGCATGTGCCACCACGCCCAGCTAATTTTTTGATTTATTGTAGAGATGAGGTCTCGCCATGTTGCTCAGACTGGTCTCCAATCCCTGAGCTCAGGCAATCCTCTCGCCTCTGTCTCCCAAAGTGCTGGGATTACAGGCTTGAGCCACCGCACCTAAATATTAATTCTTGATTCAACCAAACACCCCAAATAAAAGGAGGGCATGGGATAGTGTTAGTGGCATAAAGAAACATCTCTTACTGGCCTAGGTAAATATCAGTATCAATAAATACAGTGAAGTTACATTATATGGGCATGTATAGTATGTAATTCAACTAGACACACTTAGTAGCCTGGCCCTCAGATAGTGAGGAAAAAAATAGTTTAAATGTAAAGCAGTTATATTTTGTGTTAAGGAATGCCACCACTGGAGTCCTCACATAACTTAAAACATGCGCAATTGAAGATTAATTTTGCATACAACTGACAAAGAATGCCAGGTATTTCTTTGCCAGCTGAAGTGGTACCTCCATTAGCTGTGGCAAAACATAGTTTCCAATTTACCTAGCCCTGTAGTTTTAAAATTTGTGATTCTTGATATAATTTTAAAAATTCATTTATTTCAAATACTGCCAATCACATGAGAGTTTATTAATATTTGGGTGTTGCACTTTTTCAAATTTGCATAATTTTATAAATGATTACTGCCCTGTAGTGTGGGTGTTTTTCCCCACCACACCACTCCATTTGTACAGCAGATTCAGCCGTTAGGAGACATGACTCTGCTATTTCTTTCCTTTTGTGTGCCTTTCATAGTAGAAAATATTACTCTGTCCTATAAATCCAAACCAACTATTTAATCTGGCTTTACTCAAAGAAACCAAAATCTAGTGAATGCTGGAAAACTGGCTGTACTGAAATTACTGAAAGTTGTTATGTCATTCTCCAAAATGTCATGTAGTTTTAAGAAATTTTGAAGGTGCTTTTGAACTTATGTGACTCTCTTCTCATTATGTGCCAACTTTAGAATTTCACCTCCAAAGATGTGACTATGTGAAGATAATGGGCATTACTGATTGCCTTCCTAGCATTCGCTGCCTCTTTCTTTCTAACAAAACTCTATTTTTTTTTAGGTGGCTACCCTTCACATGACTAAAGAAGAGATGACCCTAAAACCAGTTCCACAAATAGATTCTGATTTGTTTAGGCTTATCCTGTTGCCAGTGACTGGTTTTGGACTGGTTGAGGAATCCAATTCTGAGCTATGACATTTGAGGAGAAGTCTATTAAGGGGTTTCTGGAAAGATTTCCTTGATTCTTAGAAAGGAACAGAATCAGTGATAATTCCCCCTCTTCCTAAGCATGTTGTTGGGTTTCAATGTGATTTCCACAGTTATCGCCATCTTGCTACCGGTCCTCTAAGGATGTCAACATCAAGAGTGGAAGAGAGCAGAGAAAGATAAATCCTAGGTCCTTGAAGATATTGCTCAGTCCCTGAATCGACAAACCTGGAAGCCTCTCTAATCTCTTCTTTTTAAATAATGTATTAATCAACTCAGGCTACCATAACAAAATACCAGAGACTAACTGGTGGCTTAAACAACAGAAATTTCTCATGGTTCCGAAGGCTGGGAAGTTCAAGGATAAGGTGCTGGCGGATTTGGTTCTTAGTGAGGACTCTCTCCCTGGCTCTCAGACAGCTGCCTTCTTGCTATGTCCTCACATATTATGTGCAAGCCAGATCAGAAAGCTCTTTTGCTTTTCTTTTTAGGCAATCAATCCTATATAGTTAGGACCCTACCTCATTTAATCTTAATTACTTCCTAAAAACCCTATCTCCAAATACATCTTTATGAGAATTAGGCTTCAACATATGAATCTGGAAGAGACACAGTTCAGTCTATAGCAGATAATGTAACAAATGTCCTTATGTTAATAAACAAGTTTAAATTTTTTTTGTTATATACAGTTGAATACACCATAACAGATATCATATCTTATGATGTAATACACAAAGGATAATGTCTAATTCATGGCATATAACATGAGATGATCAAGGACTATTTTCTTTTCTCAGAACAAAGCAGTTGTAGAGTTAAAAATGGTTAGTCTGCTGCTGTTATAGGGCATTTCATGAACTGCTGATTGTACGTATATGTGGTATCATGTTAACATAAACAGTCCAGCCCTAAGGGAGTTTTAAGTTATAAAAGAAACATTTTTCTAAGATCGTGTGCTCTGATATAAAAACCATACTCCAGCCCAGTGCTATCATTATAAAGTTCTGGCAAGCCAAGAGACATTAGTTGGTGATTTTATCAAGCCAGACTTATAACTAATGGCTTGATGAAGCCATCACTGCCCCATAAAAAACTATAACAGATTGAAATGATGTTTCCTTTCAGGAGTTTAGTCATTCTAGATCATTATAGTTTATTCCACAAAAAGCAGTATCTCAAGGCTCACCAAAATCCTACAAATAAGAATACACTTTCATCTTTTCGCCTAAAATGAATCAGTTATGTTTTTCTTGAAATTCAAATCTAATTTTTATAACTATATGCAACAAAAAAGTGGAGTACAGATTTCATCACATTCTAGTAAAGATCTCATGAGACATATTACCCATCATTTTAATTACTTTGCATACAAAGTAATTTTACCATATTTTTTCAGATGAAATGTAAGTAAAAAATAAAGTTATATTAAAATGAAGGATTTTCATAACAATAAAATTCACCTTTTATTTGTAGCCAGGGAAGTGAAAAAGCAGCACTTGCCAAATTTTAAAAAGCCCAAACCAAACGAGCAAAAATAAACCCTACCAAGAAACAAATGATGAGAGATATATTTGCATATAGATAGGTCTACTGAAGCATTAGAACTTGGGTCATTTTGAAATCTTAAACCTTCTGACACTATTTTCCTGAACTCAGTAATACAAACCATGTGGTGAGTGATTTTGTGAAAAACTTTGCTGGTTTCACTGTGTATTTTATTACTGGCCAAATGTGACATTAAATTTTATCCCCTGTGGCTTGGAGTTAAATGCTTGCTCTGTTCAGAATGGCAACACTCAATTAAACAGCATTTTTCATGATCTACACCCATCATTGTTACTGTATTTAAAGGAAATAATGGGGGTACTGACCTATATTGCGCTTCTTATTATCAATGGAGACGAAGCGTATGCAGGGATTACTGGTGATGTACTGCCCAGCCCAAGGGACATCAATCTTCGTGCCAGCTTCATAAAAGAGGCCCAAAGCGTAGCGAGAGGAGTAGCTCACGGCCTCCAGTTCCTGCCTCTGGCATTCACTAATTACTGTGGAAGAAAAAATAAAAGGCATCAAAGTTGAAAATATCATCTTTCCTTTTCGTACATCAAATACAAAACTCCTTTAAACTGGCTCCAACTGTTTCCATCAACTTCATCTCACTCACAATGAATTTTGAGAGGTAATGTAAAATAGCATCAGTTCTAATTTCTTTTCAGCATGATTGCTAACTTGGCACAATTGTTCTTATCAAGCTGAAGGTCCAAACTCTTTGGACTGGCATTCAAGGCTACCCAAATCTGGCTCCAACTGGTTTTTCTAGCTTGGTCTCCTAGTTACTGTCCTTGGACTGTCTGGACACATTAGATTTGCAATACGGACAACTTACTATAAGTCAGGGTCTTTGCTAAATACTTGACAAAAACATTTCACTCTGTCATAACAACAATCTTTTAAGGCAGAGTGTTATTTCTATGTTACAGGGGGAGGGGGATGGTGCTCTATAAGTTAACTTCTTCAATTCTTCCATGTCATGGAGTGATCTGTTTTCTGTCATCTTTCTGCTATTATAATAGTTCCTTAAGCAGAGAGACCACACTTTAGGCATCTTTGCGCCAGGCTACTACCTCAGTCATTATAGGCACACCAAGGATGAAATATAAAAGGATAAAAAGGCAAACACAGGCTTGCAAAAGAAGATGAAACATTGAAAGTGAATAATGGAAAAGGCCTAGAAAAGGAATTGGGCAGGTTTGGGTTCAAACCCTGCTGTCACTTACTAGATTTGTGACACTACCCAAGCTACTTAATTACTCTCATGATAGTTCCCTTGTCTATAAGAGCACAATAGTACAGAATGCATTAGTCTGTCATGATGATTACATGAAATAATGCATAGCACAGTGTTTGGCATTTAATAAGTGTTCATGAAATAGTAATTTTTCTGTTATAGATAAAAAAATATTGAGAAAAATGGGACAATATTCCATCTTTGGTGGGGGAAGAAGAGATTTCCTCCACTTTTTAATTTCTATCTCCAATTCCTCTAAAGGTCTTAGGGAGCTGCTTGGTCATGTATGTACAATAATAATTTGAGTTTCAGAGAAGGCCTTAGTTTTAGTCTGGCTTAGGCAGGCTAGTTCAGAGATGGATCCTATCAGAAATTTTCATTTACTTAGTGAGAAGTATCCTAACCTGAAACAGTAGGAATAAGCAGACCTCAAGGATGGGAGGCAACTTTAACTAAACCTTAGAGAAGTGGCTTTAGGAGATAGAGAGAGGTAGGAAGGGTATTTGGTGAATTATTACAGCACAGTAATAATCCTATATGTTATTACAGCTACAAAACACTTTTGGAACTATAGCTACAAAACATTTTTAGAACTATGACCTCATGTAATCTTCACAAAAGCCCTGCCAAAATAGGTGATTTTACTACCCTCATTTTATATCCCCAGAAGTTGAGCTTCAGATAGGTAAGTAACTTGCCTTTGGATACACAGCTTCCAAGCTGTGCAATCAAGATGAAGCCAGAGTTCTCACATTGGAATTACACACATATCCATGCTATTCCCACACTTTTCTCTGCTCATCTGCAAGTCTGAGTTTCAAAATGAACTTTGGCATTGCTCTTTCCTATGACATGAATGGTTATTTTACACTCATGAGCAAAAGCTATCGTTTCCTTTAACCATCATTTTCTGCCTTATTAAAAGCTTTAACTACCTGATGAAAGAATGATCTGACATTGGTCTCGTTACACACAATGAATTTAGACTTCATTAAAAAAAAAATCAATCTGCTTTTCAAGTTACATCTTGACGTTATACTTACTGTTTCTAAGAGGAAGGAGGTGAAAGATATTAATGCTATCAGTTGAAAACATATAATAAGTTTCCAATTTTCTAAACTGAAATTCAACCAAACAAAACTGTGTAGTTAGCTCTTTAGTAACTGAAAGGGCACAAGACATTATTAATATTATTTAGTCAAAACTGAAGGATCAACTAGGTTGACAACCAAATTGGACCGTCCCCACTCCCTACACTTTTCGCTAGTTTTTAGACAAACTGCCAAGTGGCAAATCCCATCGGATAGCCCTTTGAAAAAGTAATTGATATCTATATAGAAACAGCAATTAACCTTAAACACCCTTTTCTACTCCAGGGACGCTACAATTCATTCTGAGAACAGGAAGGTAAGACTTCTGACTAAAACAATCTCAATTTCTGGACATGTTCACTTATTTTAAAAAATCATCTTCAGGGTCTTAAAAGTTTTTGACTGTTGCAAGGCAGAAAGGACCCAATAAATGTCCCATCTTATTTGAAAAAGCTTTCATGCAAAATGTTGAAGGAACCAGCAGTAGATTCCAGATATATATATTTTGGTAGGCAAAACAATAGATTCTTTCTTACCATGTATTCAGAAAGGAGATACGACCACAAACAAAGGTTTATATAAAATGCCTAATTCCAGTATAATAAATCTTTACTTGGATGTCATCTTCACTTGATTCTGCACCAATAGGCTTATACAATTCTTGTAATTATATGTATATATATATATACATATATATCTCACATACACAGGTATATAATATAAAAGAGTTTTACTGCTATGATGTAAATTGGCTAGAAATTGTAGCAAACAGGGTAGTACTTTGTACTTCCATTAATGAGGAGAATTGTTCTTATTTCATTCTCCTTGAGCATGTTTTTGCATGCATGTGTATGTACATGTGTGGGTTTGGGAAAGATGAGAGGCAGAGAGAGAACAATAGCGAGAAGAGGAAGGAGAAAGAGAGAGAAACAGAGACCTGGCTGTACTCCTGAATAACACTGAGTAAATAATTTCATTTTCCTTGTTTACTAATATGATTTCATTCTCTTAGTATCTTAACCTATAAAAGAGGACTAATAATACATAGTCTGCCTATTTTCTATGTTTTTTGGTGACAATCTTATCCTTGTATCCATCCACCCATCTATCCATCCATCCATCCATCCATCCATCCATCCATCCATCCATCCACCTGTCCATCCATCCATTGCATACTTTATGCCATGCACTGTTCTGGATGCCAGAAAGATAAAGTCCCTGCTCTCATGTAGCTTACATACCAATGGTAGAGAGGTCAATTATAAATAAGTAACCAAGTAAATGGCATGCCAATGGGTGTTAAGAGCTATAACAAAAAATAAAGAGGGTGAAGGAATAAGTAACAGGTGTAGGTGAGGCTATTTTATATAGGCCATCAGGGACATGTGTTTCTTCTGAGGATTTTATTTGGATTAACGTGGGAAGCCACTACTGGTTATGAGCCAAGGACAGACATGACCCGCTTTCTGTCTTAAAATTCTCATTGTGGCTATAGGTGAAGACTGCAGAGATACAGGAGTGAAACGAAGGCAAACAGCTATTATAGAAGTCTTAGATTGGAGATAACAGTAGAGGAAGTCAGAAGTGGTTACAGTTTGGAAGGAATATATATAGGTGTATGCATGTATATGTATATATGTGTGTATACTGTTAAGTAAAAATCATGAAAGCCATTGATTTGAGTTGAACTCTTACACTAGGCCTTGACAGACCAACCGAAAATGGAATCACTCATGTTAATAATCCAGATCCCAGCCGGGCTCGGTGGTTCAGCCTGTAATCCCACGCTTGGGGAGGCTGAGGTGAGTGGATTGCCTGAGCCTGCGGGTTCGAGACCTGCCTGGGCAACTTGGCGAGACCTCATCTCTACAATAAATCAAAAAATCAGCTGGGCGTGGTAGCGCATGCCTGTAATTCCGGCTACTCGGAAGGCTGAGGTGGAAGGACCACCGGAGCCCAGCAGGTCAAGGCTGCAGTGGCCGGGAGCGGCCACTGCACTCCAGTCTGGAAGACAGAGTGAGACTCCAACTCAAAAAATAATAATAATAATAATCCAGATCCCCAAACCAAAGCCTAAGCTGTTAACTTGTAAGATCTGACCTGAGAAATTAGGAGAAAGATGATAGCCAAACTCCCAAAACCCCAGCTGGGCCAGTTTTCTGGAAACAACAACTACAACAACAAACAAACAAACAAAACCTCAGGATTCACAGCAACCAAAGAAGAGAGCTCAGACAACCTGAGCCAGCATAATAAGCAAATCTCTTCTGCTTTAACCCATATAAGGAAAGTAAACTGAAATAGCCTACTGTTAACCAATCTGCATTTTTGCACTATGTAGTTTCCTTAGCATTCTATGATATCTGTAAATGTTTCCATGTTTGTCATTTGGATACTCTTCTGTAATTGTCTGTTCAAGTCTTTGCCCATTTTTCTTTTGGGTTGTCTGCCACTTTTTTATTGCTATGTAGTAGTTCTTTATATATTGTGGATATGAATCTTATAGAGGAATTGGAAAAACTTTCTTTTCCTGTGTGGCTTGCCATCTTGCCCTCTTATTAGTGTGGTTTAATGAGTAGTTTTAATTTTAATGTAATCCAATTTATCATATTTTTCATTTACAGTTAACACTTCTGTGTTCGATGTAAGAATTATTTGCCTATTGGCCTATTCCAAGGTCAAAAAGATATTCTTATTTTTTTTCTGAAAGCTTTATTGATTTACCTTTCATAGGGTTTTCAAAATATTTTGAAGATGTAAAACAGTCAGGATTCCTGTTGGCTTGGAAAAGTGGTGTGAGGGAAAGGTCAAATGAAGAATATATGAGACACTACTTCCCCTCATTTGTCCTTTCAATTAAAAAAAAACCTTTTGTTATTCTATTATTTTAAAAGTTATAATATAAAAATAAGACACCAGATTGTAAGCAACTTGAAGCAAAGACTGTACCTCATGAGTCTGTGTATCCAGGCCCAAGACAGTGACTAGTTTCACATGGACATGCAATACATAGTAATGAATATATCCTCATTTTAGAAAATTTGATAGCCAGGCTCTGTGGCTCAGCCTGTAATCTCACGCTTTGGGAGGCCGAGGTGAGTGGATTGCCTGAGCCCACGGGTTCAAGACCCACCTGGGCAACTTGGAGAGACCTCATTTCTACAAAAAAATTAGCTGGGCTTGGTAGCGCGCCTGTAGTTCCAGCTACTTGGAAGGCTGAGGCGGAAGGATCACCAGAGCCCAGCAGGTCGAGCTGCAGTGGCCGGGAGCATGCCACTGCACTCCAGTCTGGGCAACAGAGTGAGACTTCAACTGAAAAAAAAAAAAAGGAAATTTGGTAAGAACATAAGAATATAAAGAGGCAGAAGGGGAAAACATCACCCTATTCTAATTATCCAGAGAAACAACAATTAACATTTTGATATATTTCCTTTAGCATTTTCCTTATTTTTTACCTCTAAACATGTTTGTAATCATATTGCACATAAAATTTTGCACATCGAATTTTTGCTTACCATATGACAAAAAATATCCTAATTGTAAACAAAAGAAATTTTTTTGAGTCAGGGTCTCATTCTATCACCCAGGCTGGAGTTCAGTAGCACACTCACAGCTACCACAGCCTCAAACTGCTGAGCTCAGGCAATCTTTCCACCTAAGTCTTCCAAATAGCTAGGACTACAGCCGCATGCCACCATGCCTGGCTAATTTTTTAATTTGTTGTAGAGATGAGGTCTTGCCATGTTGCCCAGGCTGGTCTCAAACTCTTTAACTCAGGCAATCCTCTCACCTCAGCCTCCTAAAGTGTTGGAATTAAAGACAACAGCCAGCCGGGCCTGGTGGCTCAGCCTGTAATCCCAGCACTTTGGGAGGCTGAGGTGAGTGAATTGCCTGAGCCCGCGGGTTCGAGACCCGCCTGGGCAACTTGGCGAGACCTCATCTCTACAATAAATCAAAAAAATTAGCCAGGCGTGGTAGCGCGCGCCTGTAGTTCCAGCTACTCGGAAGGCTGAGGAGGAAGGATCTCCGGAGCCCAGCAGGTCAAGGCTGCGGTGGCTGGAGCGGCCACTGCACTCCAGTCTGGGAGACAGTGTGAGACTGCAACTCAAAAAAAAAAAAAAGACAAAAGCCAACACACCTGACCTGTAAATAAAAATGTTAATGTCTCCATGACAGTTGATGAAATAGATGTTCTGTAATTTGCTTAACCATTTCATGACTGGACATTTGTTTCCTTTTTTCTATTTTTACTTTAGTTGTTATGCACATCTTTGTGCATAGATCTGTATCTATATTTCTAGCTATTTCCTTAAGATAGTATACTGGAAGTAGAATTACTGCTGAATTGATTTTCAGAAATACTGCACTAATGTACACTTTCTATTAACAGCATACAAAAGATTCATTTCACCTTTTATTTCTGGTAATTTGATAGGAAAAATAGATCTCATTTTGGATCTTATGATGTAAGGCTAAACATGATTTATATGTCTACTACTGGCCCATATATATTTTCTCTTTTGGAAACAATCTTTTCATGCCATTTTGCTACTCGATCTATTAGATTCTTCATGTTATAAAATTGATTTTTGTTAATGAGATTATACAGATTCTTCATTTAAAGCATGACACAAAATTTTTCCTATGTGTTGTTTACTTTTTAGTATTGTATATATTATAATATTTATGTCAAATAATCTGTCAGTTTCATTCCTCCCTCCCCTCTCTTTCTTTTGTTGAAACACTTAGAAACAAGAAACGCAGTTGTGTTTTTTTCTTGTTCCCCCATGTCAACCCCTTGCCCTTCTCTGCACTCAGGAAGACAGACCCTCTATAGGATGAATTCGCTGGAGCTCTGGTTTCTCAAAGATTCTGGCTAATGAGAGACACAGGCAAGGGATTCCAAGCTAGAAGGAGACAGCGGCTGGAACATCAGTTCTCCCTGTGCCTGCCTGCTTTGCCAGGTGCTGGCAATACTGAGCTCCCCTACAGTGAAAGTTCCTCTCAGGTGGCTCTTCTCCCCAGGTTCCCCTCTCATGGGGCATTGGTAACCTTTTCTTCCTCACTCATTTAGGCCTAGGAGTAATAATGGCTTCCTGCTGTTACTAGGCCCCAGGTGCCCTGACATCCTTTGCAGGTTGCCTTAAAACCCTGCCCATTGTTTTGTAAATACCCCCTTTCTTAAATCCTTTATGTAAAACTCACACACCCTATTGATTTCTTGCTGGGACCCCTGACAAAAGCAATATTCAACTATACCTTCTTCCTCTCCTAGGAAAGCACTCTGAGGCAGAGATCAGCTACTTAAAACCAAATCCTTGGTCCCAGGAGCCTGGTGTGTGAGAATATTTTGCAATTTACGAAGGTCTGCTTTTTCATAAGTAAACAAGGTACTGCTTTCAACTGTATTTCTCTCCACCTAACACTGACTTTTCGGTATGAACACCTTTTAGCACTAATGTGGTATTCATTACCAACATTATAGTTTTGGGTAAATGATGCTCAAATTGACATTTGGGGCTCAAAGCCTTAACCTCCTGCCAGAAGTTTTGTTGTTTACAGCTCATTACAGAAAATTGCTAATTTCCTGATTTGTCACCATATATAAAGGGTTTTTACTCAGGGATAATTAGGAAATCAATTTGTATTGTAACTATTTAAGCTCTGATTAAAGGAAACTGCTCTTGATTTACTTATTATTGCTTTTATTTTTTATGTTGAATTCCAGGAATGTCAAGAAATTTTATGCACCAACGCGACTCCTAACATTAGACTATCTAGCTTTGTGGGTACACAAAGACAATAGTAATTTAGCCAGAAAAGCTGTGTCTTCTTTACTCAAAGTGGCGGTAGAAATAGTGCTAAAAGTCCCATTTTCCATAAACAATTCTCCTAGCAGGCTGGTGCAGAGTTTGAATTTTATCATTCATGAGTCATTCCTTTCGTGTAAAAGCGTCATAGAATCCGTCTCGTTTCACTTCACCTGGAATAAATTGAATGTTCACTTGGACTCTATAGGTATAGAAGTCATTAAGCCTGAAAGCACAGTTTCAGAAATAGTTTTGGCAAGCAATAAATCTGGAGTTTATTGGTGACAGACTTCAGCAGTTATATCTATGTGGGATTTCCCTGAGGAAATATTTCTTTCATCCTGAGAAGCATCTCTGGAGTCAGAAATATTTGAGTTTGAATTCTGGTTCTGACATTTATCTGTGTGACCTTGGTCAAGCTACTTAATCCCTCTAAGCATCTGTTTTCCTTTAAAATAAGAATAATAATAGTGATCGCCTTAAAGGATTGTTAAGAAAAGTAAATGAGATAATACTACGTGCTGAACACAATACCTAGCACTTAATAAGTATATTGCAAAAACCCAACACTACAGTACCTTAGGTGTATCTATGTGTTTATCATACCCGAGAAAAAAATTTTAAAACCTTTACAGGCGACATCCTAACATCCAAACATATCAGAATAGTACTAAATCAAAGGCATGTCTTTGACTGGTAAAGTACATGGATACACTTCACTTTTCAAAGCAGAGGGTAAAAGCAAAACAAAACAAAACTTTAAGACGTATTAAGGACGATGCCAAAAGTGTTTGGGGCAATCGGTTTTTGAAAAATTAACATAAATTGTGGAATTCTTTAGCTAACTTCTACTTTAGAAGACTGACTATTCAAATAGTTGTTTCTGGAAATGAATGAAAATCAAATTTTGGGTCATTACACTAGCATTACATATCTTAATTGGAACCCTATCCGAGGACTGTATAAAAACAGCAGGTACCAAAGAAATGGGTTTGTTTGTATTGTCTTTTGATCACTTAAGATTATATTTTGACAAATATTTAGGATTAAGCTGTTTTTACGCTCATGTGCCTATGGAGAATGCTAATCATTACCTGAATACAACATTCAGTAGGGAAATACTGTCTAGTTGCTATGCATAGATTTCTTCCTTTTTTTTTTTTTTGGATGTTGTTAGAATGAATTTAGAAAGCACTGGTGTTTTAGGACAACAAAGTTTATATCTAGTAAGAGAAAGTTATCTTAATGCTCCCCAAATTTTGTGGAACCCTAATGACCAATGCATTGAGTAACATTTAAAAGGAAAGAAAATAACTTTAAGACACCTAAAGCTTCTAAAATATAACAGTACTTAGCTAGTCACGACTTTATCTTATTTTGCTTCCAGTAAACATAAAAATGAACAAGACATTTTTTAGGAGCGAGTTCTTAGGCATCCATGACTAAACAGACAATCCTGCCATACTGGGGGCAGATGTCATGCCAATAGGCCTTTGCAGTACCGTAAGGGCTCAAACTGTTAGATGTTACCAGTAATCGAGATGAGTCAGGTCCCCTCCCCTCTCTCCAGCAGTCAAGGAGCGTTTTCTAATTCTTGCTGTCTCCCCTTCCCTGTAATCATAAAGAACAATCTGTCAAAGAAAAAAGATGCTTTCCCTCTGGTGCTTGCATTACTGCCTTCTTGCTACTCTGTCCCAGTGGCCGTTGTGAAATTTAGTTATGTAGATATGGCTGGAACTGGCTTTTCATAAAATCTTATGACTGTCTCAATCACATGAAGTCTCTCTGCTGCTTTACAAACTCACTGCCCACTCTTCTCTTTATCTGGAAGTCCTGCGAAACTGAAATGACATTCAATTGTTTCTATAGCAACAAGTTCTAAGCATGGGATTAGAAAAAAAGAAACATGTTTAAACGTAGGAACTGTTTTCTGAAAGAATACAGGATTAGTTAGCTCAAACAATGTTTACTGTAGGCCTACTGTGCATCCAGCACTATTCTAGTCACAGTGAAATGTCTCTCAATAACTTAACGAAGTCTAGGACAGAGTTTTGGACTGAGAAGTAAAATATTTCAACTTGGTTATTATCAATTTTATCCTTGGGGACCTTCTTTATGGATTTCAGAATCTAAATGTACTTGGCTTACCTACTCTCTTTTCAGAACACATACAGTAAGTCTGGAAACCTCAATAATATGGTTGGAAAATGCTTGCCTTATTTCCATGCAGTCTAAACTTTCTAGACTATTATGCTATCATTCTTTTTGTAGGAAAAGTGCTGAGTTTCAAATGGGCAAGAACATGAAAATAAAGCATTGTGTGTGCTATTATACAAAATGTCACAGAATATCATACATATTTTATAGCCACTCTTTCCAGCCTATCCATTTAATTACTTTATAGCCATGCCATTCATGAGCAATACAGTCATTCTAGAATCCATAATAATAAAAACTTTATTATATGGCACCTCATATTTTTATACAGATATATATTTTTATATTTATGGCTGGAGATACTTTATACTGAGATGATGACTTGGAGAATTAATATTCTAATTCAAAACTTTTATAGTTTTAGAAATCAGAAAGTAATGTTTGCAAAGTCCTGGAATCTGCAGTATTGCGGCAAAATGTCAGAATCTGGTGGTGTAAGCTCTGGGACACTCAGAAATATGTTCATCATGTACTCTGAAGATCCGCTAGCTTCTTTTCTGTTTACATAATAACAACTCCCCACAATGCTTAGCTAAAGCCAAAGCAAATAAACTAAACTTGGGAATGAAAACTCTTAAGTGGTACCAGCCTTCATCTAGTGAAAGCCTACAGCATTTTACTTATTTTAAAATTATACTTTCATAACTAACAAAAATCTCAATTTGATGCAAAACACAATTATTTTTGATCTGCATATCAGCTTACCATTTCTTTTCTTTCTTTTTTTTTTTTTGAGTTGGAGTCTCACTCTGTCGCCCAAACTGGGGTGCAGTGGCACACTCCTGGCCACCGCAGCCTCGACCTGCTGGGCTCTGGTGAGCCTTCCGCCTCAGCCTTCCAAGGAGCTGGAACTACAGGTGCGTGCTACCACACCCAGCTAATTTTTTTGATTTATTGTAGAGATGAGGTCTCACCAAGTTGCCCAGGCGGGTCTCGAACCCGCGGGTTCAGGCAATCCACTCACCTCAGCCTCCCAAAGGCGCGGGATTACAAACTGAGCCACTGAGCCTGGTTTCAGCTTACCATTTCTTTACAATCTTTTTAAAGTTGATTTTGTTACTGTACTCATCTGTACATTAGTAAAACTTTGTTCATTTTTATCTTTGTTTTGTTTCCATTTTACTCATGCTATTGGACTGTAAATTGTTACTGCCAGGTTTCAATCATTTCCCCCTATTTCTCATCTGACCTTTATCACTGCAAATATTCAACTTGAAAGAGCTGATGACTGAGGTTCCTGAATATTTGCATTTCTGCGCCTCAGCAAAAGACTGTGTGTGGGGATATAAATAAATGCATAATAACATTATATACATGTTTATCTCACTAAGCTTCAGTTTTCTCCATCTGTTAAGTAGCTGTATGACCTCGCTTAAAGGGCTGTTATGAAGATCGAAAGATTAGAAATTATATATATATATATATAGCTAGCGAAAATTAGGGACAGAGAAAAAGAAATAGTCATAACAATTGTTGTTATTGCAGGGAAAGGGCTAAACAAGAGGGCCTTAACTGATGTAAGAAGGTATAATAGTTAAGAGGAGATTCAGCTGTGAAAGCAAGTGAGGAACAAAAAGAAAAATTTGTCCTAGCTCATTTCTGAAAAGATGTGAAATTTCCTACACCATGAAGCCTCAAGGGGTCTGCTTCTGATCTATGACTGAACTTCAGTTAAAAACCAGGTTATTAAAAATGCATCCTTATTAACCAAGTATCTGTTTTATCAGGTATCTGTTATTAACCGGAGTTAGTCTATAATTTAACTCTAATGCAATTACCAAAGGAGCTCTATAGGCTGGAAAGTAGTAGGCAGTTTCCTTCCTTTGTCTGATGACACATGCAAGACCCATGATTCTACCATTTGTTGAGTCAGAAACATAAATTCCTCCTTTGGCTTTCCTGCCCTAACACACCCACCTTACACACCTGTTTATTCTTTGCTTGCAGGTAAATCTGGACATCTGCTAGGGCGTGATCTCCATGCTGACATGACAACTGGGATGTCATTCTCTTATTTAGAGAACAAATTCCAAAGATCAAACCTTTCTCCACACTTGTGTTGCCAAATAGGTCTTCCTAGAGACATTAAGATGGAGCTAGTCTCATTGATTACGTGAAAATTTACAATGAAATTATTGAATTACCTGCCAAAATCTTTTCAGACAGATTTGGTTTACCCTAGGTTATAGATATCCCAGGTAGGTTGCTCTTCCAAGCTTCCACCCAACCAACCTGATGCTTGTACCCCGGCTCAGGCAGCAGCAAGCTGCCATGGTTAGATGGACACCTCCTTCCCTCCATTATAACCCCAAATCGCCTGCTCTCCCCTTGCTTTCCTTATCCTAATTTTTCTCAGTTAACAGCTCACTGCTCAGCCATTCTCCTTCCCAAAGCGTATATATTCTTTTTAAATTCCTAGTTTTGTCTCTCTGTTCCTCTCTCTCTCCCTCTCTTCTATCCTTCCTCTCTCTCTCTCTTCAATGTCTTGTCCTAATGCCACAGGAAGATCTCTTCTTAGCTCAACAAAATTGTCTTTTCTTCCCTTTTATTCCAATTATGAACAAGACACCGACTACTACCACAACAACAGAACATAACAACTCTCAGGCTCAATAAGAACAGAAAATTCCCCAAAATAAACTGGAAACGACTATAATAGTTGGTATTGCAGGGACAAAGAGAGCCACATATTTTTGAAGTGAAATTAGAGTCATAGAGGACCATCAACTTGTAAGAGTTCCCTGAAGTCCCCTTCAGAGTCTCACAAAAGACTCTATCCACCTCCTCATCTGGCTTTTTCTCAGTCATCAGTGTCCAATGTAAATAGAATCTTTGCTTCCATTCAATTGTATTGTTCTTTCATTTGTGCAAGTGGTAGTATTTCTATTTTATTAATGACAAGCTTTGGTGGGCAAGCCTGAGATAGCAGATTAAAACATGGTTTCTATGGAAATACAACATTTCTAATTTGAAGCAAAAGATTGTCCACAGAGTTCACAAACTAAGAGCTACCTGGAGTGGGAACTGGTTTACACTCTGGTTTCTAATTTGATAACATTTTCACTGTGCCAGCTTCTCATTTTGCATAAGGATTCAGGGACATGGTGCTACAGAGTAGGGAAAAATGGCTTCCCTTCACCCTCCTAGGTTCTTTGGCTGAGCTACAAATTAAGTTGGCATAAGACAGATTAGCAGGAGAAAAAAACATATTTAGTTACGTATGTATGCACAAGAGTTCCACAAAATATGGAACCAGAGGAAGGGTCAGTTGATTGACATTGATATAGTCCCCAGAGCTACAGAAAGAAACAGGCCCTTGGGGTGATGGTGGTGGCAACACAAGTTATGGGAGGGTAAGGGGAGAAAATGTATGGTGAATAAAGGTTATCTTGTTATACAGATAAAAGATCTCTCAGGTAATAAAAGTTGTCTGGGAGCAGCCCTCAGAGGAATGGTGTTTGTTAAAGTGTGGTATACACCTTCAATCTCCTCTCATGTCATGGGAGTTAATCTTCCCTGCTTGATAAGATTCCCTGGAAGTTCCAGCT
This sequence comes from Tarsius wallacei, assembly GCA_963574415.1. Classification (NCBI taxonomy): domain Eukaryota; kingdom Metazoa; phylum Chordata; class Mammalia; order Primates; family Tarsiidae; genus Tarsius; species Tarsius wallacei. The sequence goes on along the minus strand of CAUYQG010039483.1, from coordinate 5,166 downwards.
ACTTGGAAGGCTGAGGCGGAAGGATCGCCAGAGCCCAGGAGGTCGAGGCTGCGATGACCGGGAGCGGCCACTGCACTCCAGTCTGGGCGACAGAGTGAGACTCCAATTCAAAAAAAGATTCCCTGGAAAGGGATTCATAACAATTGAGCTCTTTTTGGAGGCCATCCTTAGGCAGATAAGGGAAGTTCAGAGAAATACTCTGCCTGAATTCACTGTTCTCCAAGTGCCCTCAGTTCAAAGTCATAAGCAAATCAATGTGTCATATTGTGGTGTGGCATTTCCCAAACTCCTTCAGTGCAAAAGGAGAAAACCAGAATAGGCATCTCAAAAACAAAACAAAAACATAATTCACATCTATTTCAAATAATGCATACTGAGAAATTGAATTGAATGATGCAGCAAATAAAATATTTATTTCTTCTATGCAATATAGATGAGTCAATGTCACTCTGAGAAATTTAACTTTTTAATTTACTAACTTAGTGTTTGTATTTCATTAGCAATTGCAAATGAATACTCAATTATTCTCTTGCAAGTGTCAAAAAGATGAGGTTGTGGGGAAAGTCGCTCCAGCTATTAATCCAGCCTGGCTAGAAAAAGCACACACTCTGCATTGGCCTTTGCTAGTCACTGAATTCTCTAAACTCTCAGTACCAGAATCAGAGTGGGATTATGAAACCCCAACAACTGTTTATGTATGGCAATCCAGTTGTGTGAAACATATGCAAATCTTCTGCTACATCCTGTGAAGCTGCTATAAATTGATATAATATAAATATCACAGGCATAATAAATGAATATAAAAGAAGGTATTCCCATTTACAACATTAAAAACTAACCATTTGGCTTTGGGAAAGAACATAAAACATCTTCTTTTTGGAAAAAAAAAGTCTCTGTTTTGGTAAAAATACTACCTTATAAACTACGCACTTAAAGATCTAAAAAACAATGTATTAATAACACTTTAGCTTCTCCGGCAATATCACACCATTCATTACAAATAATTCATTACACTTAATGAATTCTTTTATTTGGGAAAATTTTCTTTAAACAAAATATCATTTCTATGGCTTACTAATATCACACAAGATTAGCTACACTTGAGCATCTTACTTTCTTGTATATAATTCAAAAATATTCTTTGAAAAGCTCAAATACAAGATAAGGTATATTCTCTGCATTTCCATGTGCATATATGGGCGCATATTCTCTCTCTTTCACATACATACACACACACACACACACACAAACTCTTACATGCTTATTGTTATTCTCCTCTAAACTTATTCACTGAACTCCCAGTAGAAGACAACTATAAGCTACAGGGAAAAAAATGCAGTTTTATGTTCAGCTGAGTACAGTTATGCCCTGCTTAATGACGGGGACATGTTCTGAGAAATGTGTCGTTAGGTGGTTTCAAGGTTGTGCAACTACCATAGAGTATACTTACACAAACCTAGATGGTATAACTTCCTACACACCTAGGCTACAAACCTGTACAGCATGTTGCTGTACTGAATACTGTATATAGTTGTAACTACAGACAGTAGTTACTTGGATATGTCGTATTTTTTAGATCGTACCTAAACATAGAAAAGGTATGGGTAAAATATGGTATAAAAGATAAAAGATGGTAACATCCGTATAGGGCACTTACCATGAATGGTGCTTCCAGGACTGGAAGCTGATCTGGAAGAGTCAGTGAGTGAGTGCTGATTGGATATGAAGGCCTAGGACATCACTGTGCTCCACTGTAGACTTTAAAACACTGTGCATGTATGCTACAATCCATTTATTTAAAATGTTTTCTTAGCCGGGCTCAGTGGCTCAACCTGTAATCCCGTGCTTTGGGAGGCTGAGGTGAGTGGATTGCCTGTGCCCGTGGGTTCAAGACCCACCTGGGCAGTTGCCCAAGTTTGGCGAGACCTCATCTCTACAATAAATCAAAAATTAGCCGGGTGTGGTAACGCGCGGCTGTAGTTCCAGTTCCTTGGAAGGCTGAGGCGGAAGGATCGCCGGAGCCCAGCAGGTCGAGGCTGCGGTGGCCGGGAGCGGCCACTGCACTCCAGTCTGGGCGACAGAGTGAGACTCCAACTCAAAAAAAAAAAAAAAATGTTTTCATTATTCAATAATAAACTAGCCTTATACTCAGGTTTCTCTTCAGACTTTATACATCTTTTGTCTTTTTTTGTTTTTGTTTTTGAGTCAGAGTCTCACTCTGTCTACCAGGTTGGAGTACAGTGGCATGCTTATGGCTACTGCAGCCTTGACCTTCTTGGCTCAGGAGATTGTTCTGCCTCAGTCTTCCAAGTAGTTGGAACCACAGGTGCGTGCCACCATGCCCGGCTAAATTTTTGATTTATTGTAGTGATGAAGTCTCGCCAAGTTGCCTGGGCTGGTCTCAAACCCCTGGGTTCAGGCAATCCTCTCACCACTTCCCAAAGTACTAGGATTATAGGCGTGAGCCACAGCGTCCAGCTTGTTTTTTTTTTTTTTTTAAATTAACTTTAGCTTACTCTAACTTTTTACTTTATAGATTGATTTTTTAAAACTTTCTAACTCTTTCATAAAAAGCACTTAGCTTAAAACGCAAACACATTGTACTGTTGTACAAAAATAATTTCTTTCTTTATATCTTCTGTAAGTTTTTATATATATATATTTTAAACTTTTAAAACTATTTGTTAAAAACAAAGACACAAACACACACACATTAGCCTAGGTATATACATAGTCAAGATCATTAATATCACTTTCTTCCACCTCGGTATCTTGTCCTACTGGAAGGTGTTCAGGAGAAATAATAGGCACAGAGTAGTCATCTTCCATCACAATGCCTTCTTCTGGAATACCTTCTGAAGGACTTGCCTAAGGCTGTTTTACATTGAGTTGTTTTTTTTTTTTAATAAGTAGAAGAAACACATTTAAAAACAATGATTAAAAGTATAATGTTAGGACTCAAAACAATACTTTAAAATAAAGGCTTTGGCAGCAGCTTCAAAAGCAAAAGATTTTACCTGGTTTTCTCCTGTCCATCTGTCTCCGGCTCCTCATTCTCCTCCAAAGCTAGCCATAGAAACTAGAATCCTTCTTTCCCAAGGCATAGAAACCAGAACTCTTTTCATCCACAGTCAGCCAAAAAAAAAAAATATATATATATATATATATTTATATATTTTATATATATAATGGTACTCAAACTCCCCTCCACCACCTTCCACCTTTCTATGTAAAAACTGGCCATAAAGAAATTATCTGACCTACTTTGTATGGCTGTAGTTCATAAGACCCACATTCTAGAGAGGGTCCTTGCCAATACCCAGAAGGAAGGAATACTGTACAGAGAGGCCAAGAAGAATCTAAACAGACAGTCCTTGCTGAGTTTTCCCCACTCAGTCTATTAGCCTTAGATCATACCCTTTTTTGTCCATGTTTCTACACAGCTTTCCATTCTTTGTTGAGCCTAAGTATAAAACTGGACGGTTTCCCTGTATTTTGGGGTCTTCATTCTGTAGGCTCTCGTGTTACATAAAACTACAGTCAAATACATTTGTATATGTTTCCTCCTATTAATCTACCCTTTATCAGTTACCTTTCAGCGAATCTTCAGAGGGCAAAGTTTTCCCATGGTCCCTAAAATAGTATAGTAAATACATAAACCAGTAACATAGTCATGTATTATCATTATCAAGCATGACATACTGAACAAAATTGTATGTGCTATATACTTTTATATGACTGGCAGCACAGTAGGTGTGCTTATATCAGCATCACCACAAAGACCTGAGCAATGTATTGTGCATCACTAAATGGCAGGAGTTTTTTTAGTTTCATTATAATGTTATGGGGCCTCTGTCGATAATGATCGCAGTGCTGTTAAGTAGCACATGATTGTATATGTTCTTATATGAAGAGTGCATTAAATTAAGTACAGAGAATTTCTTTTCTTTTGTTCATTTAATTGTGAAAGTGAATTGCTATCTAAGCAGAGTGTGCAAAATAGATACTTTTTTCACATTCTAACAAAGTGGACAGTTTTAATAACGTTTTGAGCCCAAAAATGTTCCTCCCAGACCAAGGTTTTTTTTTCCAACTATTTAATAGGGAAAAACAATGCTAAAATTGAAACGATGCTGAAATTAAATCTGTCTTTGATATTCTTATCTTCGTTTTTTTTTTTTTTTTAATTATTTCACCTTTTGCTCTTTCTCCCAAAGAATGAATGAACCTGGGAAGAATTTTCAGTCTGGTGTGTGATAAATGGTTTCTAGTTATTTAGTTTGCATTTTCTTGATACACAGTGTGGTAGACAGATTTTTCTCAAAATGGTTGCAACAACATCCCCCAACCCACATTCTCTTCTTAACATGACTTTGACATCCTTTCTATAAAAAGGTAGGGATATGGCTTCTTCCCTTGAATTTAGGAGGGTCTGTGATTAAACCACAACTGACACGGTGTAACTTCTGAGCTAGGTCATAAAAGATGAGAAAACTTATGCCTGGTTCTCTTGAAAGATTCAATCTTGGAACCCAACCACCATGTGAAGGATCTCAGGACACTTACAGAGGCTACATGGGTTTCCAGCAGACAGCTCCAGCCTACATTAGCATCAAGCCACAGATATGTGAGTGAAGGTACCTGTGGAAGACATTAGTCCCTACCTGTCGAGTCACCTCCCAGCTTTTGAGTCTTTCCAGCTAAGACCCCAGATATTTTGGAGCAGAGACAAGCTAAGCTGTCCACCCATATTGTGACCTGTCCAAATTTTTGACCCACAGATTTCTTGATATAATACAATGATTGTTTTATGTCACTAAATTTTGTGGTGGTTTATCATACTACAACGGAAAACTGGAGCAACCAGGGAGGTCAATTATCTTCACCATATGTTTATTGACTATTTGCATTTCTTCTGTGTACAACCTATTCACATACTTTGTCTATTAAATTCTCGGGGTTTTTTGGGGGTTTTTGTTGTTGTTGTTGTTGTTTTGAGTTGGAGTCTCACTCTGTCGTCCAGAATGGAGTGCAGTGGCCGCTCTGCAGCCTCGACCTGCTGGGCTCCAGTGATCCTTCCGCCTCAGTCTTCCAAGTAGCTGGAACTACAGGCGCACGCTACCATGCCCAGCTAATTTTTTGATTTATTGTAGAGATGAGGTCTTG
>CAUYQG010039482.1:0-17029 GCA_963574415.1 Tarsius wallacei | reverse complement strand
GAGACCCGCCTGGGCAACTTGGCGAGACCTCATCTCTACAATAAATCAAAAATTAGCCAGGCGTGGTAGCGCGCGCCTGTAGTTCCGGCTACTCGGAAGGCTGAGGCGGAAGGATCACCGGAGCCCAGCAGGTGGAGGCTGCGGTGGCCGGGAGCGGCCACTAAACTCCAGTCTGGGCGACAGAGTGAGACTCCAACTCAAAGAATAAATAAATAAAATAAAATAAAATAAAAATAAAAGAAAATGAAATAGTTTGTGATTCTACATAGCAAAGATCATGTTTCATCTAGAAATTTATCTTAATTTTTCTATTATTCAATACCTAGCTTTTTTGAAATTATAAGAAAAATCTTCCACATGTATAATTTCTGACATAGAAATAATATCCCTCCAGGATACTTGATATTAAGATGAATGTATGGATATGGTAGAAAGAAAACTGTTTCTATAGTATTCAAGTAAAGAATGTATACATATATATTACATGATTAAGTCTGACATAGACTTTCAGTCATATGCTGTCAAACACCGCTAAATATAATAATTTCTTAATAATAAAGTTACTTTTATTTTTCACTGGACATAATTTTGAATGAAATTAACATTTACTGCCCCATATATATTTTAGTAAGAATGAGTTCAAATAAATACAAAATACTTACAGATCAGATTAAAATACATCAATGGAAGATGATTATTTCTAAGATTTTGAACCATAACCAAATACTAATATCTTTTCTCCTACATCTTTCAACTTCATGTAAAATATATCTTTCTGCAGTGTAAGAAGAGAGCTTTTCTCACTTTGTGTGAAGTTCAGATACTTTCTTTTTCCTCAGAAGAGAAAAATTAAAGTGAATAGGGTTGAAGTATGACACTGAAGCTGAGAGACAGGAATCTCTAAAGTTGAAAAATTCAGGTGGCATGGTGTCTGGATGCATTAACTTCAAAATAATCCAGCCTAAATATTGGTAGTAGAATTTTTGCTAACTTACACACACACACACACACACACACACACACACACACAAAGTTATGACAGAAAAAATATTTTACTATACATTTGAATGATTAAGAATTATATTAACTAAAAACAATTTTCTAAGATAACCAATCATATCAATTAAAATTAATACATCAAAAAACTATTTTTATGCATACACACATCCTTTCCTTTTTCACACATATGCTCACTCATGCACACCTCAGCTAAAATAGAATCTCTGAGATGGCAATACATATGCAGGAACAGACAAACACACATATCACAGATTTTTAAATTACATAAACATATGAACTATTAATGAGGTATGGAAAATCTCCTATTTAGTCGTAAATAACTTCTGAATACTGGTACGTAAGGCATTTGAAAATCTTCCTTGAAAATAGGTCATCGTATTCAAATTTTAGGACCCTAAAATATTTAATTTAGTACAATGTGCTTTATAATCATCACATTAAAGGTATATATAGATGTATAATGTTAATTATTTAAAAACTGTACTTATGCACAAAAAAAGCAATTTAAAAAAGTATTTAAATAACACAATAATATTGCATCTATGAGAGTGGACATGTTTGGTGAGTTTATCTTAGTTCTGCTCACAGGAAGTTTATATTGCATACAAATACATTCTCTTACAGTTTATTGAAGATAACTTTTAAAAATTATCTTCAATCAACTATAACTTAAATTTTATAAAGTCTACATACTGCTCGATTAATTACTTAGGGACAGTATATGAACAGGTATTTTCTTATAGTCCAAAGCAAAGTTCGAATAACTTGCTGTGCTTAAGAAAGAATGTTTGCTATTAGTTACACATTTATTTTATAACAATATAGATTCCTATTTGCTAGTGCAACATTTTCTTATATGTAAACTATTAGTGAAATGCTAATAAAACATTATATAAGCCAATGACCTTATGCAGGTTTGCAGCAAATACTATTTTCAGTCACTTATATTTTCCTTTAATATAAATATAAAATCATCTAAAATTTTCAATTAGAATGTATTTAGCAAATCAGCTATCACTACCTTGCTAATCCATATATTTTATACACTCTCAACTTCATTTTCTTTTTTTTTCTTTTTTTTTTTTTGAGTTGGAGTCTCACTCTGTCGCCCAGACTGGAGTGCAGTGGCCGCTCCTGGTCACCGCAGCCTCGACCTGCTGGGCTCCGGTGATCCTTCCGCCTCAGCCTTCCAAGTAACTGGAACTACAGGCGCGTGCTACCACGCCCGGCTAATTTTTTTTTTTTTTTTTTTTATTTATTGTAGAGATGAGGTCTCACTTGCCCAGGTGGGTCTCGAACCCGCGGGCTCAGGCAATCCACTCACCTCAGCCTCCCAAAGGCGCAGGATTACAGGCTGAACCACCGAGCCCGGCTAACTTCATTTTCTTATAATAAATTTGTATGTTTTTCAGGAAACATAGGTAAATATTTTTTCTTTAAATTGTATAAAGTATTTATTTTTCTATTACTTATTTAAATTTCTGTAAAGACATTATAAAATATTAATGTATTTTATCTCATATATAGTATATTCTATGATATCAATTATAAATGGTATTTTATAATACCATGTATAGGTACATTTTTAAGTTAGCTTAGTCTTATCTATAAGTGATCCAGAACAGGGAAACGCATTGTTACAATATTATTCTGCTTTTAACCACCATATTTAACTTAAGAAGAAAGGCTGGCCGTCTTTTTTTTTTTTTTCAGAAAACAAACAGAATATTAAGTTATGCATTTCTATGAATGACCAAAGGTAAAATTCTTTGTTGTGAGGGCTATTTTGTGCATTGCTGTATATTTATTACTAGTCATTCCTGCCCTCTACCAACTAGATGAAGAAGAGAGCCCCAGTAATGGCAATCAAAGATGTCTCCAGAAGTTGTATGTATCAAATTGAAGCAAAATCATGCCTAGTTGAAGAAAATTGCCCAGACTCTTCAGGTTATAAAGGCCTTACATAATCTTGTTAAATAAAAATACTATAATTTAATTTTTGCATTTTCCTACTTCCAGATTCTGTACATTTTCAAAACCCAGATGCTACATGAATGTAAATAAAACAATATAAGAAATAGTGCCATTTTTATAAGCCACATAGAGTGTAACCTGAAAACAATTGTCTTATACTTATTTTCACACTAAGACAGCAAAGTAAATGAAAAAAATGAAAGGAAAAAAAAACTGGGCATTTGCTGATAAACTTTTATTCTGTGCCAAAAATATAAGAATTAACAGTTTTCCAAAGTCTATTTTGAATGCCGTTTTAGTGTAATATTGATTATATAGAGTTGAAAAAATTTCTTATATTGTGACTAATTTTGATTTGTCTAGCTTGACAATTCAGATTAGTTGATATTCCTAAACATATATGACACTTTTCTGAATAAACTGTCAAATTCCTTTGGTGCTTTAAGAAGTAGTTAATGCTTTGTCATAATGTATTATTTATGCTCAAATCCTTTTTGAAAGGTTTCAAAGAGAACTGAATGGCTATTGTGATTATTGCAATTTGACTAAGAGTGAAAATGTCTGGTAAATATATCTGCCTATAATTTTTATTTGTTTTAAAGTTTATTTTTTATTTATAATTGGTACATAATATTTGTCCATATTTATGGGGTACAGTGTAACATTTGAATGTATGTACATATAATATACTAATCAAATTGGAGTAATTACCATATCATCACTTTAAACATTTATCATTTCTTTGTGGTGACAACATTCACAATTTTCTCCTCTGACTTTCTTGAAATATCTTCTACATTGTTATTTGATGTAGTCACACTACTGTGCAAAAACAAAGCATCAAAAATTATTTTTCCTGTCTGTTTGTAACTTCATATAAATTGACCAACTTTCCCGGTACCACCCCGCCTCCTCTCTCCAGACTCTACTTTTTGTTTCTAGGAAACCAAATAAAATTTTATAGATTCCACATATGAATGAGATCACATGGTGCTTGTCTTTCTGTGCCTAGCTTTTTCACTTCACATAATGTCCTCCAGGTTCATCCATGTTGCCACAAATGAAAGATTTCATTTGATTTTATAGCATTGTATGTATAGACCTCATTTTCTTTGTTCATTTATCTGTAGATAGGCATTTAGGTTGATTCCATACCTTGGCTATAGTGAATACTGCTATTGTTCTGCACCTTCGTCCCCATCATGTAGAACTTATAGCTTCCCATACTGTATTAGAATTCTAGGCATTAGAATAAAAGATGAGAACGAAATGGATTTTACAGTATTGGGAGCCAGGACCTCAAGGTTGTATGCGCTTACAAGCCTAGGTCATTACTGATGAGAACCTCACAATCATCTTTATCAGCAGTGGTAGATTTTCTTTCTCTCTCCCTCTCTCTCCTTCTCTCACTCTCTCTCTCTCTATATATATATCATTAATATACTTCCTAAAAAATTAATATATATTTAGTATGCATATAAACATAGACATTATTACACACATACATAGTATGAAAGAGAGTTTGAGAAAAAAACATCTTTTATTTTGATGAGTTTGGGAAGTTCTGGGTGACAGAGTGAGACTCCAACTCAAAAAAACCAACCAACCAAACAAACAAACAAATAAAAAAATATAAATCTTATGAGACTGTTAGCATTGAAATGTGGATTCTAAGTATAGTATTTAAACTAATATTTATGAACCACAGTCATGTTATCTTCATTTACTAAATTTCTCAGATAGTATTTAATTTACAAAGAAGAATTAGACTATAAATCTTGCTTATTTTATTTAACAAAGTGGTTCACAATACCTCAGAAATGAGAGTGAGATATTATACTGAGAATAATACATATTTCTAAACTAATCACTAAGGTCAGTTCGATGAAATGGCATCAGTGATTCTTCTGAAACTGATATAAAGACAATACTATGTTCTAACAATAACAATATGTGTATACCTCCACATACTTTTTTTTTACAGTAAAGTCAATTTACAGGGACAGTATTATAATTTTTACTAGAATATCTCTATATAGTATTTGTAGATATGCAGGAAGAAGGTTTATATTTTTCTCATATGAACTTGTATAATTTGAATAGTGAATATTTCCCCTCCTAAATATTTTGCCAGTTATATAAAAAGATACTTGACAAATAAAAGCTGTATATATGTAATATATACAATGTGATGTTTTGATAAACCTATGTATACGTTACAAAACAAATGCCACAATTAAGCCAATTAACCTATTTAAGACCTTACATACTTAGGATTTCTTTTGGTGTGTGGTGAAAACAGCTAATATTGACTTTGTAAAGCAAACTTGAAATATACAATACAGCATCATCAAGACTCTTTCTTCTCTTTAGCCTATAGAAGCAAATGTCATTCAAACTTTAGCATTTCAAATTTTTAAAAATATTAAAATATTGATATACTAAAGTTACATATATTACATTCTTAAACTTTGGCATACATTAGATTATTTGTAATGGGCCAGAGAGTTGCCCAGAAAGATTCTGTGAAAAAATGTAGAAGATATCAATATGGCTAAGATGGAGGTCAGCACAGTAAGAACAGAAGCAAAATCTGCTGCCTGGGAGGATGTACTACTGGCCAAAACACAAATAACAGCCTTTGGAAACTGAGTGTGGCATAAGAGTACAAATGCCTTTGATTGTGATAATTCAGAGGATGTGCATGAACAGTGGTAGAGAGGACATAGAAGCCAATTCTCACTTAAAAATGTAACTCCAGTTGACTCCACTGCAAAAACAAATACCAGATGGAAAAACAAAACAAAACATAGTAGAGTTCTCAAAATCAACCTCAAATACAAATTGGACCACATTTTTTTGTTGCAAAAGTCATATTCTGTATTCAGCAGATACTTGAAACTCACTTTTGAATATATTTTGCATGTAGCAAGAAACCAAAGTAATGGTAAACAACCAAAAATTCAGTGCAGAAAATTGTTTGCTTATGTGTGTATTGGTTTCATACTTTTGTACTTAAAAAAAAAATTACTGCAAACATAATTAAAAAATTAAATTTGATGGTAACACCAGTAGTTCTAATTAAAGTCTTATCAGGATACATATTTCTAAACTTCCCACTCCACATTATTAGGGGAAAAAAAAGTAAAACCTTGTAAATAGTGATCAGATGATTATACATTGTTCTTACTTGGAAGAAGATAATGTGTATTAAAATGCATTTAAAAACCAATTATTTCCTCTGCAAATATGGTACAACCTAAGTTACAAGTAAGTGATATGATATCAAATTACACAAACTAATAACCCATGCACAAATAAATAGAAGCAATATGTAGGTATGTTATATAAGAAACAAAAGAAAAACGAATATCTCAACCAAAATATTTGACATATGGACACTTTGAGCAAGACATATCAATTTATTCATTGAATGAATACTCCTGTCACTACATACCCAATATTTTTCTAGGTACCGCACAAACAACAATAAATAAAAGTACAAAATGTATTACTCTTTGAACTTTGTACTCTACTAGGAGAAGTAATAATAATGCTAAATGAAAGCCAGAAGGCATATAGCAGGGGATGAAAATAAAAAATGTTGGGTTAAGTTGCCAAAATCTTACATAAGATTGCCCCGAAAAGCATCACTATGTAACGACATTCTGACCTTTGTGTTTTCTTGGCACTGCCTTCTGCGCCTTCTTCTCTACTAAACAGATTCACTAACACATGCACATACGCACATATGTTATACTCTTTTATGTGTATATATATATACATATATATAATTATACATTATGACTGTATTGATCTAAACACTAAATATTAATACTATTCATTAAAACATTTTTGACAGAAAATTTTATTTCTTTTTATATTAAATTATTTTTGAAGAACCTTAAATGTATTGTGTCCCCTAGGTTTTGTGCTTTATTGTGCCTAGAGGGTACATTAGGCTTGCTTAACTTAGAGATATTTTCTGGGGAAAAAAAAAGATAAAATAAATGAATAAAATGATCATAGAAGTATCTGGGGAAAGCAGTCTAAAAGAGCAATAGTTTAAAAATCTCTGGCCGGGTGCTGTGACTCACACCTATAATTCCAGCACTTTGGGAGGCTGAAGCAGGAGGATTGCTTGAGCTCAGCAGTTCAAAACCAGCCTGTGCGACATAGTGAGATCTAGTCTTTACAACAAAAATAAACAAATAAACAAATGAATAGACATTTTTAAAAAATACATGTGGCATTCAGCTTGGCATATGCAGGGGACAACAATGAGTCCAAGGTAAATGGGGTAGCGTGAAGAAAGGAAATCTAAAGTTAGACAAGAGATGGAGTGAAGGTATTCATAGCGAGTCTGTTAAAATAGGGACTTGGACTTTACTCCGAGTAAGAAGTAAAGCGATTAAATATGCATTCCATTTGATTTCCACTTGAACTGAAATTTTCAGTCTCTTAGGACAATATCCAGGGTGATTTATTAATATGTAAAAGAGACTATGGTAATATTCCAGGAGAGAGATAATTGTGTCTGGCACCAGAGTGGTGACTAGACTTGACAATATGTGGTATCAAGGCAAAACTAAAATAATGTACTGGAAGACCAAATATGGGTTGAGAAAGATTAAAAAAAAAAAAAAAAGAGGAACATGGTATTATACAAGAATTTACTACTGAGCAAATAAAAATACACAATTGACATTTACTGACAGGAGGACAACTGAAGGAGGGATAGATATCTGGGAGAATGTTAAGAATGCAGTTTTGCATGTATTAGGTTTGCAATGCCTACATGTAAAAATACCGATGACAAGTAAGCAAAGGATATTTGTATCTAAATTTCAGAACAGATCTAGGGGTTAGCATTCAGATGATATTTAAATAATTTGACCTCATATGATACTCTAGAGAGTGAGGATAGTTTACTTTTTGTTTGTTTGTTAGTTTTGTTTTGTTTGTTTTTTTTGAGTTGGTGTCCCACTGTCGCCCAGACTGGAGTGCAGTGGCCGCTCCCGCCCACCACAGCCTCGACCTGCTGGGCTCCGGTGATCCTTCCGCCTCAGCCTTCCAAGTAGCTGGATCTACAGGTGCGCGCTACCACGTCCAGCTAATTTTTTTTATTTATTGTAGAGATGAGGTCTCGCCAAGTTGCCCAGGCGGGTCTCAAACCCCCAGGTTCAGGCAATCCACTCACCTCAACCTCCCAAAGGTGAGGGATTACAGGCTGAGCCACCGAGCCCGGCTAAGAGTGAGGATAGTTTAAACAAAAGTGTTGAAAGACTGAGGCCAGGGGCACTCCCAAATTAAGGAGTGAAAGTGGTTACTATAATTTGAATGTCTCCTCCAAAAACTAATGGTGATATTAAATTGCCAATGTAACAGTGTTAAGAGACAGGGCCTTTGAGAGATGATTAGGTCATGAGGGCTCTTCACTTATACATGGATTAATGCAATTATCCTAAGGGTAGGTTAGTCAGGGGAGTGGGCTCTTGATAAAAGGATAAGTTCAGCCTTCATTTTTTCTGTTTGTCTCACATGCTCACTTGCCTTTCTGCCAGGAGATAACACACAAAGAAGGCCCACATCAGATGCCAGTGTTATGCTATTAGACTTCCTAGCCTCCAGAACCATTAGCCAAACTAAATCTCTTTTATTTACAAATTACCCAGGCTTTGGTATTCTTATATAACATGAGAAAATGATATATGACAGAAAATTGGTACCAAGAATGGGGATTGTTATTATAACAAAGCCTGGATTGTCATGAAAGGAACACCAAGGGCAATTCTGGTGAGGGCTCTGAAGAAGAGAGCTGTAGGTAAAGTCTGGAACTTCTTAGAGATTCCTTAAGCGGTTGTTGCCAGAATGCTTACAGAAATATGTATATTAAAAGGAGTTCTGAGCCGGGCTCGGTGGCTCAGCCTGTAATCCCGTGCCTTTGGGAGGCTGAGGTAAGTGGATTGCCTGAGCCCGCGGGTTCGAGACCAGCCTGGGCAAGCAAGACCTCATCTCTACAATAAATCAAAAAATTAGTCGGGCGTGTAGTTCCAGCTACTTGGAAGGCTGAGGCGGAAGGATCGCCAGAGCCCAGCAGGTCGAGGCTGCGGTGGCCAGGAGCAGCCACTGTACTCCAGTCTGGGCGACAGAGTGAGACTCCAACTCAAAAAAAAAAAAAAAAAGGAGTTCTGATGAGGTCTTACATAGAAATAAGAAAAAAAAAAAGGCGCTGGAAACTGGAGTTAAAGACATCTTTGTTATAAAGTAACAGAGACCTTGATAGAATTGTGTTTATATCCTAGGACTTTATACAATACAGAACTCAAGAGCAATTAACTAGTATATCTGATCTAAGAAATATCTAAGCAGCAAAGCCTTCAGATTTTATATGACTAATTTTAACCACAGACAGTGAAATGGGAGAGGAAAACGACTTACAGAATTGAAAATTAACACAGAAACAGAACACAATTTAGAAAACATGTACCTGACCGTGTTATGAGTAAAAAAGTATGTTTAGAAGAGCAAACAAAGGATGTGGCCAAGAAACCATTTATTAAAGAAATTAGTATGGATAGAAAGGACCCAAGTACTGATGCAGATTTTTCCTGTCAGCCTGGGCTTCAAGAGTGTCAGCTCAATGGGACAGCCAGCCAAGCCCCAGAGAGGGTCACCAAGGGGCTGGTAAGCCTAACTCCGGAAGTGTCAGCTCTAATGGGCTGACAAGCCAAGCACTGCTGTTGTGATGGGGGGGGGTGGGGAGGGACTGGCAAGCCTAGCCCCCAGGGTGTTGGCTGTAACAGGCTGGCAAGTCAAGCCCTGAGAGTGTTGCGGATTAGATGGGCTGGCAAGCCTAGCCCCCTGGGTGTCTCAGCTTTGGAGTCTCGCCTTCTTCCGGCAACTCTCCTGATTCAGCTGGCTCCCTCAGCTGGTGAGCCAGCTTCTTGGGTGCATGGCTTTTTGACTCTGATGACCTTCTGCGCTCTTCAAGTTGCAGCTCCTCAGGGTCAAGCTGCTTGTCTCATGCCCAAGAAGAATGAGGGACATGGACAGCCAGAAAGTGAGAAAGCAGGATTTATTGAGGACAGAAAAGCTACCACAGTGGGAGGGGGGACTCAAAGGAGTTGCCCATCTGGGGCTGAAAACCTGGCACTTATATAGCCCTAAGTCCAAGCTGATTGGCTCACACTTGCTGTGAACTACTGCTGTTTTGACTGGTCAGTATTAAGGACCAATCAGCCCGAGGTAGGGGTCTAATGGTGAGCTGATTTGCTGTTTTTAAATCCCAGCAGTGAGGACTTTAGCTCTAGCTTGAGAGGCTTGCAGGGAGTTTGTTTACCAACACTGAGCCTGAGAGACCTGCCAGGAGTTCACTACATTGTTACCAGAGGACTCACCTGTCTGTCTGCCTAGCCTTTCTCTAGCTATCTCCTGTCTCAGTACTATTCATTGAGATAATGGGAGAAAGGTCCCAAAGGCATTTCAGAGATCTTTGAGGCAGCCTTTTACATTACACGCCCTAGTTCTAGGAGGGCAGAATCGTTATCGGGAATGGAGCACATTCTACAAGCTCACTGCCCATGGCCAATTCAGTACTCCTCTCCCCACATTCCAGCTCAGCTCTCCCTGTCTGCCCAACTGTAAAATCAAGTAGGTCCAGGTGTGATTTGACTCTCTCTGCATCAGAAGACACAATCAGTAAGTTTTGACGGTGTGCCTGATTCTACAGGCATGGATGAGCTAAAGAAGCATGACTTCTTTTGCTTAGATTTCCAAAAATGTTGCAGGCTACCTGTAAGTCCAGGTAGAAACCAGTCACAAGGGAAGAGTCACTACAGAAAGCCCCTACTAGGGTAATACTGAGAAGAAATGTAGGGTAGGAGCTGCCTCACATAGTCCCTACTGTGGCAATGACTAGTGGAGTCATGAAAGTGAGGCCATCTCCAAGACCACAGAGTTGCAAAGCCACCAGTGTGCAATTTCTACCTGGGAAGCTGCAGAGATGAGTTGCTTCGTATACTAAGCTCAGCAAAGTCAGAAAATAGGGGCTTTCTGAGGCTTTGGGGATCAATCCTCCCAGTGTACCCAGGATGAGAGATGAGGCCAAAGGAAGGGATTCTCCAAATTTAAGAATTAGTGTTGCTTTCCTTGTTGAATTTTGGACTTACTTGAGACGAGTTATCCATTTTTTTCTTACCTATTTTATTTTCTTTTTGAATGGGATTATCTATTGTATGCATGTCCCACCATTGTATTTTACAAGTAAATAACTTTGATTTCACTGGCTCACAGCTAGAAGGAATTTGCCTCAGGGTGAATTATGCTCTGAGTTTCACTTGTATTTGATTTACATGAGACTCTGGACTTTAAATTTTTGAGTTAATACTGAAACAAATAAAGACTTTTGAGGATATTGGAATGAAATGAATGTATTTTGTATATGATAAAGACCTGAGTTTTGGAAGTCAAGGGCAACATGCTATGGTTTGAATGTCTCCTCCAAAATTTATGTTGAAATGTGTTATTGTAACAATATTGAGGGCAGGCTTTAAGATATGATTAGCTCATAAGGGCTTGCCTTCATCAATGAATGAATGCAGTTTTTGCTGAAGTGGATTAGTTATTAAGGGAGGGGGCTCCTGATAAAAAGATAAGTTTGGCCTTCAATTTCTTAGTGTGCTTGCTTGCCCTTCAGTCATGGAATCACACATCAAAAAGAATTTCTTGAGGTGACAGTGCCATGCTCTTGGACTTCCCAATTCCAGAATCATGAGCCTAAATAACTCTATTTTTTAAAAATAAGTTACCCAGTTGTACAATTTTGTTATAGCAGCTCAAAACAGACTAAGACGGCAAAATAAGACAATAACTCTGACCACACACTTGTCTGTCTAGAGCTGAATATTCTAGAAGATTCTCAGATTTTTAAGTATACATTCATTATAAAATATAGTATTACAGTCATCTGCCAGATGGTGAGAATTTTTTACTTAGTGTCTACTGGACACTGAGTAAAGCTTAACTAAAACTGTGGCTCACCTTCCAAAATATATTTATTGTGAGCTATACTATTCTCCTAAGTATTCTTTAGATAAACATTTTATTCGCACATTTTATTAAGTCCTATCTATACACTAGGTAATTTCTAAGAGATTTCCATAAACATTTTTATTCAAAATCTCTTAGAAACTATCTAATAAAGCAGATAGTAGACAGATACCATTGCTAACATATACCACTATATGCCTGTATATATTCATATCAAGATAACACCTTTATCTTATCTGCATAATAGATATAGAAACTGGAGATTAGAGAGCATAAGCAAATTGCTCATGTTTATGTACATAATTAGATGATTGATAGAACCTGAATTTGAATCTGTGGCATCTCCTTTATAGGAGAACTTCACATTCAGAATTCTTTCTTACTACACCTTGAAACTTGTTCTTCATTCTGGAATCTTGAGAATAAATGAATTATAGAAATCTATTTGGATAAGAATATCTTCTATATCCTACCTGTATCATTTGTGTATTTCTAACTAGTTTGGAAACATGGTGCATGCACTGTTGAATTTTATCATCCATTTTAAGAGTTGTACATTGTTAATTTTCTCTTTCATGTTCTCTTATTATGACTTTATATAATGTTTTATCACCATGCATAATAAACCCAAAATTGAGTTAGAACACATATTCTTTAAAAATAATACAACCCAAAATTTATTTAATCATTCTTTTAATTGTTAGGCGGATACATTTTTCTGTTCCCCAATAATTAAAATCAACTTCTATACAAGTATAATACATAGGGTAATGTGGAAAAAAGTGAACAAAGTAACTAAGAATTATTTTCAACAATACTCATTTTAATTTTGCATTTGAAACATCTATTTCTTGTTAGTGATAAGAAACTATTATTTAAAATCACCACTGATAGTCTCCTGCAGATGACTTTTCTTAAAAAATCAATTCATATATGAAAGTTACCTCTAATAATTCCCGAGACAGATGAAAACCATCACACACAGAACAACAAAATTTCAGTCAATAATAGGCAGCATTTATGAAGGTTGTACTATAATATTATAACAGAGCTAAAAAAAAAAAATGCCCATAGTCTAGTGATATCTTAAACCTTTCAGAGAATAAGATGTGAAAGTGAAAGAGAGTGATACTAATGATTTTGACTTTGTGTGGGCCTATGCTAATGTGTATGTTTAGTATGTCTTAGTTTTTAACAAAAAAAAGTTTAAAAAGCAAAAAAAAAAAATTTTCTTTTTTTTTTTTTTGAGTTGAAGTCTCACTCTTTGTTACCCAGGCTGGAGTGTAGTGGCATGTTGACAGCCACCGCAGCCTTGACCTGCTGGGCTTAGGCAATCCTTCCGCCTCAGTCTTCCAAACAGCTGGAAATACAGACACACGCCACTACGCCTGGCTAGTTTCTGTGATTCATTGTAGAGATGAGGTCTCACCAAGTTGCCCAGGCAACTTTAAAGAGTTTTAGAATAAGAATATGACAAAATAAAATATTTGTGTACAGCTATATAACATGCTTGTGTTTTGACGTGTGTTATTTCAAAAGATTTAAAAATTTAAAAATAATTTTAAAAGTTCATAAAGTAGAAAGTTACAGTAAACTAAGGTTAATTTATTATTGAAGAAAGAAAACTATTCTATCATAATTTGATATAGCTTAACTACATCAGATGCAGTATTTATACAGTCTACAATAATGTAAATATTCCAGGTTTTCACATTTACTCACCACTCACTCACTGACTCATCTAGAGAAACTTTCAGTTCTTCAAGCTTCATTCTTAGTGTCCTGTATAGGTGCACCATTTTTTATCTTTTATACAATATTTTTACTGTGCCCTTTTTATGTTTAGATACACTATTACTACTGTGTTTCATTTTGCCTAAAGTATTCAGTACAGTCACATGCCCACAAGCTTGTAGACTAGACATCAGGCTATACCATATTCCATATAGCCTGGTTGTTTAGTAGGCTATCCTATATAAGTTTGGATAAGTACACTCGATACTGTTCACATAAGGAGGAAATTGCATAATGATGCAGTTCTTGGAATGTATTGCCATCATAAAGCAACACCTGACTGTAGATAGCTAGCTAACTACATAGCTAGCTAGATAACAGATAATAGATGGATAATAGATGATAGATAATAGATAGAAATAAGCATACACAAAAATAGCAATCATATTAAAATGTTTCCTTCATTAGTAATTGAGACTGAGTAAGAATAAAGCTCTACCAAGCACAGTGGTTCATGCCTATAATCCTACCATTCTGGGAGACCCAGGTGGAAGGATTGTTTGAACCCAGGATTTGAAATCAGCCTAGGCAACATAGCAAGACCTCATCGCTACAAAAAATAAAAAAATAAAAATAATTAGCTGGGCATGGTGGCATGTGCTTGTAGTCCCAGCTACTCAAGAAGCTGAGGTGGAAAGTATCACCTAAACCCGGGAAGTCAAGGCTGTGGTAGCTGTGAGAGTGTCACTGCACTTCAGCCTAAGTGACAGAGTGAGGCTCCTATACACACACACACACACACACACACACACACACACACACAGCTTAGATAATTTAAACTATTTTCTTTTTTCTGTGGCATGTTCTAAAAGTAAAACAGAATACAAAATGGCATAACATGACACACTAATGTTGAACGCTCACACAGTGAGCTCTGAATAAAGTGTCTATTTCTTTTTGGCTATAAGTGTAAATATTTGTGATATGTTAGATTTCCCATTGTTTAGCTACAAGACATATCTGAATCATTTTATTTTATGTCCTGGTTATTTAAGACCACACATTTTGGGATTTTTCAAGATCAGCATGATTTTTAAGTAAACAAATAAAATATTAATACATAATTTAGAAAAATAAAATTATCTCAATACTTGTCTGATTCAATAGCTGAATATGTTACTGATATTAAGTTCTATTCGAATAAGATGCAAATTGGAAGTTTTAAAAAAATCTATAATCAAGCATTACTGATTTTGTTTAAAATTATGTATATCCAGGCCAGGTGCGGTGGCTCAAGCATGTAATCCCAGCACTTTGGGAGGCCGAGGTAAGGGGATTGCCTGAGCCCATGGGTTCGAGAACAGCCTGGGAAAATTGTCGAGACCTCCTCTCTACAATAAATCGAAAAGTTAGCCAGGCATTGTAGCTCATGCCTGTAGTTCCGGCTACTTGGAAGGCTGAGGTGGAAGGATCGCCTGAGCCCAGTGGATTGAAGCTGGGATGGCTGTGAGCTTGCCACTGCATTCCAGCCTGTGTGACAGAGTGAGACTCCAACTCAAAAAAAAAAATATGTATCCAAATCATAGTAATGCTTTGAATACTAGATGCAAAATAAGCTCAGTACTTTACTGCTAGCACCTGCAGAGGTTTTGGGCATTCTGTGTCATTACTATTATATTTCAGCAAATTATAATCAAGCATCTATCTATATTTCTTATGCCTGAGTTTTCACAATACACCCACATACATAGATATATATGTACACCCACATACATGTAGGTTAAAGCGATTTTGAAAATAGGAAGATATTCTCTACATACAATTCATATCATGATGATCAATATTTTTGATAATGTATAAATAAAATTTAAATACAAAGATGAATTACTAAAATGCACTTGAGTTTTAATAAGACTTTATGAATATATTTCTATTTATAGGAAAATGAAGTTTACATGTATACATATGAATTGCTTCTTGAAATCTGAGTATAGCATTCATTACAATTATATTTTGCCTAATATTCTATGATTGCACACATATTTCATGGCATAATTCTTTAATGTTTTGACTATTTGTTTGTGGATATAATGTCTGAAAGTGTCCCTGTGAGACTGAGATACAGACTCCTAAGAAAGCCCAAGTAATGCTATTGGAGAATAGTTAAGAATAGCATAGGTAGTATTTGAGTGGGTAGTCTTACACAGAGCATTAGCTGAAGCCACTTCCAATGCAACAACATTCAAGAAATATGAGGAATTTTCACATACATTTTATAATGGAAAACAATTTAACAAGATGTGAACTCAGCCACATGGGGTGGTTCACACCTGTAATCCCAGCGCTTTGGGATGTGGAGGCAAGAAGATTGCCTAGGCATCTTGGTGAGACCTTGTTTCTACAATAGATCAAAAAATTAGCCCGACATGGTGGCACAAGCCTGTATTTTCAGCTACTTGGAAAGCTGAGGTGGAAGGCTCATCTGAGCCCAGCAGGTTGAAGCTGCAGTGGCCAGGAGAATGCTACTGCACTCCAGCCTGGGCGGCAGAGTGAGACTCCACCCCCACCACACACACAAAATACACACACACATACACACACACACACACGGACTCAATAATATAATTACTCAAGGTAAAAACAGAATTTAATGAAAATATTTAATATAGAGTAAAATAGCCAGTCAGTCAAAATCAAGAAATAAAATTTGAGTTACAAAAAAATATGATAATCACAGGTAATAGAAATGAAACTATCTCATGATAGATTACCATATTGGCTCTGATACTTATCTTCTTAATTTCCTCTTGAATTTGCAATTTCTACCACTGAAAGAGTTTCTTTTTCTAAATGTAATATTTTTGTTATCTCATTGTTAACCTTAACATGAGAATTTTTAAAAATAATGCCTATGGTGCTTTATTTTTATTAAATCCAGCATTTTTCAATATACCTTCATTTACATTTTTTTTTTTTTTTTGATTCGGAGTCTCACTCTGTCTCCCAGACTGGAGTGCAGTGGCCGCTCCCGGCCACCGCAGCCTCGACCTGCTGGGCTCCGGCGATCCTTCTGCCTCAGCCTTCCAAGTAGCTGGAACTCCAGGCACGGGCTACCACGCCCAGCTAATTTTTTGATTTATTGTAGAGATGAGGTCTCGCTTGCCCAGGCGGGTCTCGAACCCGCGGGCTCAGGCAATCCACTCACCTCAGCCTCCCAAAGGCGCGGGATTACAGGCTGAGCCACCGAGCC
>CAUYQG010039481.1:0-47413 GCA_963574415.1 Tarsius wallacei | reverse complement strand
TGTTAATTGCCCAGGATCCTCATCTGTCACCCCAAGATGGCCACGCTCATGGCTTCCCTGGGACGCTGCAGGGACCTAATAAGCAGGGACAGCAAAAGAAAAAAAATGAGAGCGAGAGAATGATATAAAGACCTATTGCTGGAAAAGTAGCCAGATAGATTATGATGTGGCCTCTATGGAACAGTACACCAACTTCTAAACACAATGCTCATGAAGGAATTTTAAATGGAAAGTGCAAAATAGGACTGTTTCTTCACGTCAAAGCTCAGCTATGGAAGAATGCATGTGGTTTACACAGCTGAGACTTACAGGGAGTGAGAGAGAGAATGGGAATAAATATTCAAATGTCTACTGTTGTTGGCTGGGGGTGAAGGGATTATGGATGAGGTTTTCTCCTTTCTGTTTTTTTGTTAGTTATCTCTTTGTAATTACCATACATTGTATATTATTAACAAAAGCAGCCTCAACAACTTTTTTTTTAAAGACTGGTGAGGGGGGAGCAGTCCCACATGTGCAAAGCTTCTCTTGGGAGGGTGGCGCCCTCATGGTGTGGAGCAACAGCGCACTGAGCCTTGACATTGGGAGCTGCTCTCAGAGCCAGCTCAACCCAGCCTGGCCCAACAGACCATGGCTGTCCACACAGGACGAATGCCACGGCTCACACTTCCTCCTCCAGATCGCACAGGGCAGGGCTGTTTGGGCTCGCATTGCCAGGCAGGGTGAGGGGAAGGCGGGGTCCCCACTCCTACAGGCATGACCCCACACGGAGGTGGGCATGAGGCCTGCTGCTTGTGGCCACGGAGCTTCTGTGGGCAAGAGGGCCTGCCAGCACCCACCTTGGTGAAAAGCCTCCACCACTGCCAGTTCCGCAGCTTGAGGTAGGCGGCGCAGTTCCTCTGCAGGACCTTCATGGCTGTCAGCTGCTGCTGCCGCTTGGCAAATGCCCTACGGGGCGAGAGACGCGGTCAGCACCTCGGAGCAGTCCTGGTCTTGCCTCCAGGGCTTTTCTGGGGGACCTACACCTGCCTAGGCAGCTCAAGAAAGAGATTTCAGGAGAAGGCTGGCCTTGGGGTTGAATCCTGGTCTTCCTACTTACGAACTGTGTGGCCCAAGAGTCGCTGGTCTTGCAGTGGGTGCCAAGGGCCCGGGTTACCAGAGTACCCTTCACTAAGGAGCCCACGGTGTGAAGGCCCACGTGAACTATCACGGATGCTACTCGGGGCGAGGCGCATGAGCCCTGGCCACCAAGCCCACCTGGCCCAGGGTGACTCTGGACTTAGCTTCCTGCTCTTCTTTCCCCGAGCTTCTGTCTGGAGGGAGCATGTCGGGAGCTGCTGTTCTACAAAGGTGGGCTGAGAGGTGCTGGCTGGAGAACTTCTGCTAAACAAGACTCTGTCCAAACACCACCAACTCACACTCCACCTCCCAGAGCTCGGAGCTCACACTAGGACACTGGTCCCCAAGCATGACACAGGGACTGAGGTACAGCCGCCATACCTGCTACACAGGCAGCTCTGGGACAGGCAGTTCTGGCTGTTGTCCCCGCAGGCTAACACATGAGAGGACTGGGAGCTGCAGCTTTCAGGCTGGCAAATCCAAGCACAGGCACCCTCTTCCCACTAGTCATTCTAAACCTCAACCGAAATGCCTGACTGTGCTCCTCGGAGGGAGAAATCCAGGAGCAGGGGGCAGGAAGATCTGCGTGGACCTCCCTGACAGGCATCTGACCAGCCATGCGGTTCCCAGGCCCCAGCTCGCTAAGTGCTCGGCAACAGGAGGGATGGCAGGGTCTGGAATATGGGCGAGGTCTCCTGAGACTCACTTCCTGGCCAGGTAGCCCCTGCAGCAGGCCTGAAAGCCGATGATGACATCGGTGATCTTCAGATCGCGCTCTTCCTCCAGGTGGGCCAGCACGCCCGCCCGGAAGAAGACTTTGCTCTGGCCAATGCGGTACAGGTTGCTGTCGAGCTCCAAGGCTTTGATCTGGGTGGGAGAAGGGTGGCCATTTACCAAGAGCCACATGGAACCCTCAGACAGAGCAAGAAAGGGGCTGAGACAGCGGCCAGGCCCAGGAGGCCCTCCATACCGGAACCCCACCCAACGCCCCGACCCAAGGTGGCTGGGCATCGCTGGCGTTGAGATGAGCTGCTCCAGATCAGGCTTGGGATCAAACACTAGCTAGGTGACCCCAGGCCTTAACCTCTACAAGGCCACATTCCCTCGGCTATGTAATGGAAATAAGGCTTTCTTTACTTAAAAAAAAAAGTTAACAAGCAAAGCAAATAACGGTGCCTCCTTTGTAGCAGGGCTGTGGGAATTAAACAAGAGAAGGCACAGAAGTGCTCAGCACGGGGTCAGGCATACCCCAAGCACTGAATACACTGTGGCCGTCACTGTTACTATTGAGCAATCCAGCAGTGACACTCACAGGCCTCTCTTGCTAGCCCACAGGCCAGGGTGTGTGTGTCCATCTCCCTGGCTGACTGGAGAGAAGTGATTGAGAACAAGTTCCACGCAGGCGGTGCCATGAACACTAAGAGGGACCTGAGGGGCACTCAGTGTCCACAAACGGCCCTGAGTTCTGGAGGAGACTCTGGTGGGAGGACGGAAGACCAGGGCAGTGGAGCCCACATGGCATCGCCCTTCCAGTCCCCAGCCTTGTCCCTGCATGGCAAGCCCTGACGACCTGCGGGAGGACCCAGCTCGCCTGGCCAGCAATCAGCCAGGCTCCGTGGGTTAGAGCCCAGACACAGCCAAAAGCAGGCCTACTGCCCGCGGCGCCTACCGGCTGACCCCATATCCAGAGGGCTCTCCTCTCCCCGCTTCTTCCCGTCCCAATCTCCCCGCCGCCAAATGCAGGCTCTGCACATAGTCAGTGCTGAACTTCTTTTTCTCTTCCTCCCACCAGCTCCCCACCCTGCTAGGCCACCCTCTCTGGTTCTTAGAAAGAATGCAAAGTAAAACAAGACCAAAGGTAACAGCTGCTGGTCCTGGACATGCCAGAAACAACAGGATGCTGGAAAGTGGGAAAGGACTAGGGTGGGATTTAGCCCCTCTGGGCACCAAGTCACCACAGGGCCCTCGTTCACCCAGAACTCAGAGCATGCACAACATGTCCAGTGCTGCATCAGGGGCTGGGAGGGAGAAGGGAGGAGGAAGCGTGGAGGAGCACAGATCAGGGGCTGCAGGCCCGCTGCCCTGGCCATGAGTTGCCCTGCCCACCACACTGGACGCAAAGATCAAAGGAGATGCCAGCAAGAAAGCAAGAAAATGTTTCCCAAACAGAAGGGACCGTCCCACATCAGAGCCCTGCCACGGGTGTGGTTCTGTCTCCACACGGCCCTGATGCCAAACACCACCCTGACAATCCAAGGGCTGAGAGGGCCGCCGTGGAGGGTGCCCAGCAGTCAGGCCCAGAGCACCGGAAGGGACAACCCAGCCTGGGCACCCATCAACCAAAAAGGCACTGGTCCAGCAGGCAGGCTCAGTCACATAGGCACTCCCAGCCAAAGGGCCGCCTGGCTAGAGAGGGGAGACTCACCATGAGCACACACGCCTGCTTCCCGTCCATGAAGCCCTTAGGAATGGAGTTTGGTGTCAGGATCTCATACCTGGAGAAAAGAGGAGCCTGGTCATTTGACTACTTGAGAGACTGAGAGCATCCCTATAGCACAGCAGACACAGGGTTCCTTCTACTGGGAGCACCCCACCCTGCTCTTCTCAGGTTGAACGACTCGAGGAAGGCTTGGGGTTTCCTGGCAAGTGAACGGAGATGGAAATTTGTGTGGTCTGTGGCCTGCGGCATGTGCTCCAGGGAGAGCTGCAGGCTGGGCTCACTAATTGTTAATTGCCCAGGATCCTCATCTGTCACCCCAAGATGGCCACGCTCATGGCTTCCCTGGGACGCTGCAGGGACCTAATAAGCAGGGACGGCCCAAGAAATTAAGGGTTATATCATGACAGCAACCAACACTAAACAGTCATTAGAGAATAGGACGGTGTCACCAGTATCTACACACACAGCAAGAAGCTGCTGTGTTTTACAACTTCCATTCCCACCAGGTTCCTTTAAGACCTGATTTAACTCGATTGATTCTTTTCAAATTTCTCCCCATAGCTCCTCTCACTGTAGTAAACAGCCCGGGGCCCTTATAGGCACTAGGAATGAAAGCCAACATGATGACTTCCATTTTAGTAATAAAATGGGAAAGTTGGCCGGGCACAGGGGCTCATGCCTGTAACCTTAACACTCTGAGAGGCTAAGACAGAAGGATTGCTTAAGGACAAGAGTTCAAGACCAGCCTGGGCAACAAACAAAGCAAGACCTCATCTCTACAAAAAATGAGCTGGGTGTGGTGGTCCCCACCTGTAGTCCCAGCAACTCAGGAGACTGAGGTAGGAGGAGGAAGGATCTCTGGAGCCCAGGAAGCCAAGGCTGCAGTGAGCTGTGATCATGCTACTGCGCTCCAGCCTGGGCAACAGAAGGAGATCCTAACTCCAAAAAACAAAAACAAAAAACAGGGAAGTCTCTTCTTACACAAAAGGTGGAACAGAGGAGGAGTAAGTGCAGAGTCAATCAGCCTCAGCTCTACATGGACGAGATTGCGGCTCCCTTGGAGGTCCCTGCCCGGGAGCAGCCCACCTCAGGGACTCACTCCTCATGTGGCCGGGTCCAGGAGAGGGGCTCACCTCTGCCGGAACTCCTGGAAGACCACCCTGTTGGGGAAGCCCTGGCGGCAGATGCGGATGCCCTCGAGGACGCCGTTGCAGCGCAGCTGGTCCAGCACAAGATGTGGGTCCAGCTTGCCAGCCTAGGGAGGAAACACGCACGGGCCTCACTTCTGTTCTTAGGAGCTGACAGAGGAGGGTCGGGCAGCCGAGGAACTCCACAGCCCAAGAGACCAAGGGCAGAAGCGGCTGCAGCCCACAGGTTTTGATAGCTAAGTCAAAGGATCTGGCCCGGGAGAGGCTACAGGAGCCAGTGTAACCAACAGGGAATGCAGGTCACAAATGTAGCCTGTCTCCTGAGTGTGCCATAAGCCTGCAGAGGGACTCGCTGAGGGCTTGGGGAACAGATGGACTGAATGGCCCGCACGGCTGAGCCCTGCCATGCCCCCACCTGGCAGCCGTACCTTCTTCTCATGGTTGGGGATGATGCAGCGCACGAAGTTGGGGTTGGTGTTCCTCAGCGTGGCCATCAGCTTGGCCAGCTGCTCCTTGTAGAGCTGGCCCACGGTACGGAACATGCCCTTTCGTGTCTTGAAGGCCCCGGGCAGCGCTGTCTCCGACATGCCTGCCACCTGGTCCAGGCCGATGATGCGGTCCACTGTGGAGACCACGCAAGGCCCGTGAGTGCCCAGCAAGACCAAGCACAGGGTGGAGGGGACAGGGGAGAGACAGACAGACATCCAACGGAAAAAGAAGAGAGACAGGGAACAGCAGGACCCTCTCTGCTTGGAGCCTGCACAGTGCTGAGACCATCCCCCAATTCCCCAAATGTTGAACAGGAATTAAAGTGAGGCCTGCAAAGGCACTGGGCTTGTCTCTTGGAGAGCCACGCATCAGCCAGGGCCACCTCATCTCGTATAGCCTACCTTCAGCCACTCTTGAAGCCTCTATCTCCAAAGAGATGCACCAAAGTTAGCAATGTATTTCAGAATAGCGAGAATTCCAACTATCCTAGCTCTCAGGGAGACATTGAAACCTGGCTCCTGCAGTTCTGTGGTCCCAGTTGAAACATAAGACTCAGTATCTTAAATTTGCCTTGACCTTTACTGGAGAACACTGGGCTTCAAGTCAGAAGGGGGAGCTCTAGAGCCACCCGCCACAGCCTGTAGGGCTCCCCCTTGACCTACACAGTGATCTCCAAGTCAGGGCTCTGGGACGGCACTCAGTGGTGACGGGAATAAACAGCTCAGAGAATCACAATGTTCCACAAAGATCCCAGTTTAAGGATCTCTGCACATCCTCATTCACTTTGTCTCCCGGCTCACAGGTATTTCTCATCTAAGCCAGCCCTCTCAGGAAGCAGCCCCTATCACTGGGGTTCATACCCAGCAGCAAAGAAACGAGAAAACAAAAGCAAGCAAACAAGCCAAAGTCGTCAGCGATTTGAAGTCAGTTTGAAGCAAGAGCTAATGTGAAATTTAAAGGAACTGCTGGATGTAAAATTAAGAATTCTTCGTGGCCAGGTTTCTATTATTTCTTTGAAGCCAGCCAAGAGGACACATGCTTAGGACAGAAGCCAGGAGTGAGGACGGAACCTGCAAACCAGTCAGTTAAGTAAAGGCTCTCTGACCTCCTGCACCCACCACAGGGCTGACTTTCCCATCTTCCAGAGGTTTCCTGGGAGTGGGGACTTGTGAAGGCCACTGAGGTTGTCCAGTGAAAGGTCAGTGAGGTCCCACGACAACTGGTTCTTTCACTGCAGTGTGTGCTGTCCCTGAGACCGTGGTCCAGAAGGAGCAGGCCCCTGCTGAGCGACTACCACACACGCACATGGCACTTCAGCTTTCAGGGACACAGACACAGCAGCGTGCTCCTAAGCCTCATGCCAGACGCAGGCCATCACTAAGCATCAGGACATGCCTTTCAAGAGGTAGCTCTAGGGACGATACAACTTTCGAGACCCCTTCTGTTATTTTAGGATTTTGATGTGGAGTCCCCAAGTGTACTGGTTTCCTACTGGGAGCCTGCAGTGGGCACAGTAGGGGGAGCTCAGGGGCAGACTAGGGAACAGGGGACAAGCAGGCAGGAAGGGCCAAGGCGGGAGACTCAACAGAAGCGTTTCTTGCACAGCTCGGGATGCACCACACACAAGAGACGCCACTCGGGTGGCCGGTCACCTGGTTCTAGGTGGAGAATGGGAAAGCGCTGATAGAAATAGGCTCTCTGAGTGCTCTGCATCTCTGCAACAGAGAGGTTAAAGCAAAACCCAGGCAAAGGAAAGGAGAGACCAACAGAAAGAATTAAAAAGAACAACTCCAAAGCCACTAGCCTACCAAGGAGCAGAAGTTGGAAATGCAGGCAGGTCGGGGGCTGAAACCTATGCAGCAAGGCGAGGGGCCACCTTGTAGCTCCCCGCATGGAGTGCGCCAGGGCTGTCACGCTGGCAAGGTCTAAGAGCCTCCGCCCTCGAGGAAGTAGCTACAAGGGCGGCCTCCCCTGTTGGCTCAAGGGGCCTGTCTCGCCGGAGCTACGAGGACAGCGACCACTTGGGTATGTCAGGTGGCGGCGCACTCCTTGTCTGGTGGCTGGGCCCACGGCGAAGGTGGGCCCACGAGCGGCAGGGGGTGGAAGACAAAGGGCGTACCATCCTTCCACAGCTCCGAGACAAACTTGTCAGAAGACTGGTGGAGAAGCGTGGCGATGTTGTCGTTCAGGGGGTCCATGTTCTTCATCAGCCACTCATCGGCCTTGTAATCCACCTGGCGGGGGCAGAGAGGCCCAGGTCACAAGCAGCTCTGGGGACATACACTCTCTCACAACCTCTCTGGAGGACAAGCTGACCCCACGTGCAGAAAAATGAGAAAATGTGAGCACTCTTTGGACCAGTATCTCCATCCCCAAGAAGGAAATGATGAGTCATGAGGCATTGACAAGATGTCCCCTGCGGGCTTACGTCAGAGCAGGGGGAAAAAAAGTAATGCCCCACAATCAGGGATTGGCTGGAAGGTGTTATGACAACACAGGTGAATACAGATTTTAATTTTTTTTCCTAGGTAATATGAACATAAAGAAAGAAATCCTGGAAGGACATTAAAAAATGTTAATAACATTTCTTTTTAGTCGTAAACCGAATAATTTGTACTTTGTCTTTACAGAGTGTCCACATTTTCTCCAATGCACATGTACATTTTAATATCATCTGTTTATTTATTTATTTTTGTTGGGCAGCCTCTCAAACGAGAATAGGCTCAGAGAGACTCCTGGAAATATATTCTTAATAAGAGCAAGTAATACAGTATTATACTTTCATTGCAAAGTACAAGACAGCAGCAGGCTGCCCAGGCCCCCTCTGTCCTAACAACTGCAGCCCGGAGGAGCCCTGCCCTGCACGCCAACCCCCTCCGGCCTCTTCGGTATTCATGAGAACAAGCACCGCTGCGGGCAGGGAGGGAGTGATGCTCGTTTTCTTTCCCTAGGATCAGAGCTCAGCAATCCTTCCACCTCAGCACAGCAACATCCTTGCCCCTTTATCTGCCACAGCTGATTTCATCGTGCAGCTCCTATGGTGGGCTTTCGGGCGTTTCCACTCTTCAAGCATTGTAAGTAATACAGTAAGAGCCCTCCTGTGAGCTCTTGCATTGATGAGCACATGCATTTCTCAAAGGTGGGAGTTAAATGAGGTTCAGGAAGCGTCCTTGGGTGGTTGTGTAAATGGTTATTTCGGTTTTATTATTTTTTTCATGGGTAGTTTTAAGAGAGTCCCTTCTGCAGCCTCAGAAAACAGACAGGCAGAGCAGGAGAGGCCGGGAGGTGGGGGCCGGATGCTGGAACCCAGGCCTGTGCTGGGGAGTAGAGCTATGAAAGTTCCCAGTTTGCCCTCGCTGCTGACGAGGAGCCGGCCCAGCCCCTGTCTAATCACACTCTCCTGTTAAGGACTTTGTGCAAGGAGCACGCGACTTGCTGAGAAAAACCAGCTTTCGTCTAAGCATGGACTGCTACAGACTAAATGGGGTTTAAGCCCCTTAACAATCAGGCTAGGAAGATGCCCACCAGGGAAGTGCTGAGGGCAGGCTGGCCTCCCATGGCTATGCAGCCCTGGCAACAGCAGCTGCCACCACAGTGGTGGCTCTCAGCAGGGGCGACTCCCCGACCCCCATAATCGGCTATGTTTGGCAATGTCTGGAGACATTTTTAGTTGTCACACTAGGGAAGATACTCCTGATTGGCCTGGGTTTCTGCTAAATATCCTAGCACTCACAAGATGGTCCCCACAATAAAGAACGATCTGGCTCCCAGAGTCAGTGGCACTGAGGCTGAGAATCCCAGCCTTGGAGCCCTGACCTATGCCATGCGCTGAGCCTTGAAAACTCATTTAATGCACGTAACCCTCTATGGGTGATTATTCCCATTTTCCAGATGAGGAAACCAAGGCTTAGGGAGGTTAAGTAACTGGCCCAAAGTCACAAAGTGTTAGTAAATTCACTAGCTTATGAGTGATAGAGTTCTAATTCAAACTCCAAGCCTGTGCCTTTAGCCAAATCTCCTGAGCACCTGGAAGATGGGCAGCATTGCAACAACCAGCCTGAGTACCATGTTGGAGTGCCACGAGCTTCTGACATGTACCATGTGTAGGCGCTATGCGAGCTGTGGAAATGCTGGTTACTGTCACCAGCCACCTCAAGGGATAAGTCACTGGACAAGACCTCACTTGGGCCATGCCCCCATGCCCGCCTAATTCCAGGAGTTGCCTGGTCCCTGGTCCCAGAAGGTCTGGCTGGCACCTTCCTGGGCACTATCCTCACCTTGCCAGCATAGTGGATGATACAGAAATCAGCTTTGTCCTTCAGCTGCTTGGGCTTCTGGAACTTGGGGTGGGTGCCCTGCTCCTGCACCACTTTCTCCACGAAGCTCTTGTCAGTGGCTTTGGGGAACCAGCACTCCTCATCCAGCAGGGCCAGGATGCCAGGGGGGCCTGCCTGGAGGAAGCACAGCATCAGCACAGGTGAGTGCAATCCAGGAACTGGGCACTGCCCATGCGAGAAGACAAAGCCTGGTTAACAGAATTCCACAGAGGATGGGCACTACCCCACAGGGAAAAAAAAAGCACTCCATTGAAGAGTTCTTATTTAAACAGAAGCCCCTGGGTCTACACTGTAGTTGAGAGACCTTTACCCAATGGCCCATCACAGCAGTTCTCCAGGGTTAGGTGAAATCCCTAGTGGATTTGACGAAAAGTGCAGATCCACTGACCCACATGCCCAGAGTCTAGTCCTGGAGTGTACTGGGACCTGCCTGGGAGGCCACACTGGACAGGTACCCCGTGATCCTGCCACAGAGACCCCACGCCACATGCTCTGTGCTCTGAGATGGGATACTTAAGATGAGCCTTGAGGAAGAGAAAGAGTCCCTGAGACCCAACAGCCTTCTGTACACTGAGTTTATAAGTCAAGAAAGCAGATTCAGACATTGCAGAGAGACTCCCTGACAAAACCTAAAGCCCGTGGATTCTTGTTAATTGGAAAATTCTGTCGATTTAAAGAAAAAACTGGCTGGGGGTGGTGGCTCATGCCTGTAATCCCAACACATTGGGAGGCTGAGGCAGGAGGATCACTTGAGTCCAGGAGTTTGAGAGACCAGCCTAGGCAACATAACAATATCTTGTCTCTACAAGAAATAAAGGAAATTAGTTGGGCGTGGTAGCACATGCCTACAGTCCCAGCTACTTGGGAGGCTGACAGAGAAGGATGGTCTGAGCCCAGAGATCAAGGCTGCCGTGAGCTATAATCATACCACTGCACTCTAGCCTGAACAGTAGAGTGAGACCCTGACTCCAGAATGTAAGTTCAGTGCATTTAACTATAATCAAGCAATAACTCAGAAATAAAAACAGCTCAGGCTTCATTACAGAGCACACATCTCCAAACCTAAAGCGTAAGCAGGCGACCCAACCTCCACCTGGCAAGAGCTTTAAATATGAACTGACTGGGAAAAAGGAAAGGTTTTATAACAGCCATCCTCAAACAGCAATGCTGGAGAGAAACACTCCAGGGCTGTGCTGGGGCTGAGGGGAGACAAGCCGGGCTTCAGTATGTGTACCCAGAGAGAGCACTCAACACCAGGGTCTGCACAAACCATGCTACAGTGAGAGCATCTGAGGATAGGACCCTGCCACATAAATCCATGCCTTTTTCTTTATACAAAGCAATGCTTGTTGGACCCACTGCTCAGGTGGATGCCGGGTGGTCTTTTGAGGCTGGAGACAGGACACTTGGGCCCCAGCCACATCCCCACCAGGCTGGCAGCTAGAGGAGACCTGGCTCACAGCTGTAACTAGAGCGTCTCCTCTAAGGCAGGCATCCAGGCCTCCCAGGCACCAGATCTAAGACCCTAGTCTCGGTCTTCCAGACGGTACCCATGGAAAGAGGAACTAGATGCCTCCACAACCAACAAAGTGTTGAGGTAAGAAGCGGGTGCCCCAGAGAGGAAGAGGCAGAAGTCAGGTCTGAGGCTCTTACTGGCTTCTCAATGAGATCAATGCAGGGCTGCAGGTCAAGGCCAAAGTCAATGAAATTCCACTCGATGCCCTCGCGCTGGTACTCCTCCTGCTCCAGGATGAACATGGTGTGGTTGAAGAGCTGCTGCAGCTTCTCGTTGGTGTAGTTGATGCACAGCTGCTCGAAGGAGTTCAGCTGCAGGGAGGGAAAACAAAAACAACATCAGAGACACTGACCTTCCCATCGTAAGTCCCACAAGCCCCTCAAGAGGGAGAGTGGGATGGCAGTTAGGAAGGGTCCATGGGTATCTCAGTGCTGCTGCCTTGAGAGCCTGGTGGGTTCCAGGAGCCCCCTTTATCATACCTGCAGCAGGCGCCCTTCACTCTCTGGGGGACCCCTAGAAAATGCTTTAACATGCATCTAACAGATTACAAAGAAGTTATGTCGAACTACAATTATCAAAGTGCTGTAACAGAGTACAGTGATGTAATGTCCTTCCTCATTAACAAGAACTAGCCATGGACTCAACAGCTCCCAAGATGCCGAGGCAGAGAAGAACGTAAGTGATATTACCAGATCTCTGCAACAGCCAGAAGATGACAGGAGAAGACCTGGTTGCTGCTGGTGACAGACCACAGGCACTGATACTACAACTGTGGTTTGTGTAGTGTGTTCAATTCACAATGGAAAAAACGCATTACTGTAATGGGAGGTTAGTGGAAAATAAAGCCGCAATGCCCCACACCCCCTGCCCTAGTTCAGGCTCCTCTGAAACCTACCGGGGACCCCAGATTAAGAACCTCTATCTACTGTAACTAACAGTTTGTCCTACTGGACCTCAAAGTCGTCATGCATGTCCCAATGCTCAATAAATGTTTGCTGAAAGAGTAAGAAGGAAGCACCTGCTCAGAAAGCCTCCAAGAACAAGGTCTAGAACATCCCATTCTCCCCAGCATTTCTGGTTGAAAATGAACCCTCTTGTTTAGCTTTAAATGCAGCCAACCGATGTCTCTAAGCAGAGGAGATGCCAGCTCAGATTGCTGTGGGCCCATGGGTAAGAGGATGCTTCATCAGGGAGAAGTCAACCAAGAGGTCAAGGATGTAGGCTACAGAGGACAAAGCTCACATCAAAGATCTCGAAGCCGGCGATGTCCAGGATCCCGATAAATGAGGCACCCTGCCTCTTGGTCTTGTCCAGAGCTTTGTTGATACGCAGTACCAGCCAGCGGAACATCCGCTCGTAGGTGGCCTTGGCCAAGGCCTCAATGGCAAAGTCAGCCTGGGGAAACAACCAGGGAACAGTGTGTCATGTACAAAGAGTCTTAGAACCCTCATACCCTTGGCCCCAATAATTTCACCTCCAGGAAATGAAGTAACAGTCCTAAGCATGGGAGGAAACCTTTCACACATCAGTATGTTCATTGCAGTGTTATTTATCATGAAGAGTTGAAACAACCTAAATATCCACAATATGGGCACAATAAACTCAGATCTGTTCAAAATAAAGTAGGGACATCCTAGAGCATTTACATCGTAAAAGAAGTGATAAGATGCCTCAGATTTGCTTCAAAAAAATGCAGCCAGGAGTAGAGAAGAGGAAGGCTGAACCACGACTGTTAGCTGTTATGAGGAACTAACAGAACGGCCCATGTGTGGCTACCTGGCCTATGTGATGGGCATGTGGGGCTCTTTACACTCTTCTACTTTTTCTTGCACACTTAGAAAGCTCCAAAATAAAAGGCCACAGAAACAACCAAGTTTAAAATTAAATATAAAAGTCTTGTAGGAAATAGCTGTCCAATAATAATCGCATTCACTGGGTAGGAGTAAAGCAATTTATTTTCTTCCCTGGGCTTTTCTGTATTTTTTTAAGACTTCACGTGGTATTTTTGTAATAAAAAAAGGTTCTAGGGAAACAAGCAGTCCGTAACAATTATGCACACTGTGTCTTCTGAAAACGAAGTTCTTGTCTTTCGTGCAGTGGCTCTGCACAGAAGCATGTGCAGGCTGGCAGCCACCCACGGTGTGGCACAGTGGATGGAACCCTTCGGGAAAAGGATTAATCGATGTGAGCTTCCAAGAAGTTGAGAGATGGGACTGGCACCTTTAAACTCCCCATAGCCAGCACCACAACAGAAGCCAGAAACCCCCCCACAGAGGGGGAACGTGGTCGGCATTGGAGGGACCTCAGCTCCTGGGGGCAGGCACTTCCAGCTGGCACAAACGAGCAGACTCCTGCTCGTCTCTCAGCACACGCAGCAAGGCAGCAGGTGGTGCAGAAACAGCCGCTTGGCACAGGCTTGAGGATGACGGGAGCCACCTCCCTGGCACCAGCAGGAGTTAAGCTAGAGACGTCAAGGTCTCGCTTTACACTAGACAGGACAAACCTACATCCTCGACAACCAGTCAGTCTAAACACTGCCTCCATGTGAAGAGGCACCATGCTCCTAAACATGGCACATCTAGGCACAAGGCCTTGGACATGTCACTAACTTTTTGTGTCGCTAGCTTCCTCATTATCTAGATGGAAGACCTCACTCTCACTCTCTGGGCTGCCATGAGGATTGCATAAAGAGTCCACGTGAAAGTGCCTGTCAGGCGACGATGGCCCACAGTGGCCCCAATCTGTGCCGCTGTGGGGACGCTGGCCAAAGAGGCAGCTTCCATGGCCACAGAGGATATACATACCTGTTCTTTAGTCTGTGCCTTCTGGACATAATCCCGTCCCACCTTGATGCGCGGAGTGAGGATTCCTCTGGTGAAATCAGTCACGTTGATACCCAAGAGATGGGACACCTTTTGGGCAGCTAATAATTTGCAGAGTAAGGCAGGGAGGGACAAAACATTTTAATTAGTCCCAAGAGAAGAAGTCCCTCTGCTCAAACTGGGAGCAGAGAGGAAGAATGCTGCGGTGGTGACTTAATCATCATTACCAGGACAACCAAAGCTGGGCCCTCTAGCAGGGCCACAGACACCCCGTCCCCCTCAGACTCAGGAGCCACGTGCAGGCCACTGGGCACAGCCGCCTTTACCTCCCCTGAGCTCCCTAGGGCAGGGATGAAAGCATTCTGCCTGGACGCCCCAGTGGTTCCTCTGCACACACTTGGCTACATGCCTCAGAGTGTCAAAGGGGATCCCTACTCAGAAACAGGACTGAGAGGACTCAGGCTGGTAACAGAGCTAGGGGGACAGAGAGCATATGGTCTCAGGAGAATCTTTTACGATCCACACCCCCATGTGCCACATTTTTAGAGAGCCCCTAGGAAGGACACATTAAGTCTGAATAACTTGAATGAGGTCATTTGCAGCAACCCAAGGAAAGAGCAGTGGCTCAGCAGGGCACGGTAAAGACATCATTTCATGATCCTGACATACTTGTGGGCAGGCTCGCGTTAAGGTGGAGCCACAGCAGAAAGGATTTGGTCTCAAGAACAAACAAGGGACACCCTGGTCCATATGATCATGGGTTTTTCTAATTCATTCTGTGCTTACTCCGAGAAAAAACAAGGTCGTGTTTATGTGCATTTTATATCTGTACAGAAACTACCAAGTATATACAGTCATAAACACACTTAATGCTAAAAAGAGAAGAGTGTCTAGAATTTCTGCAAGACGTTTTCTCCTGAGCAGGGCCACATCCAGACACGTCCTTATTTCAGGTGAGGCCCCAGGTGTTACCTGTGTTGTCGGGCATGGACGCCTGGTCAGTGTTCCGCTCCTTCTTGAAGACGATGTTGCCGAGCTGCAGAACCCCTGAGATGACCCGCAGCAAACCTTCAGGGTGCAACCACAGGTAACTCAGAAGCAGACATGGGCTGGGATAAGCCCCTTGAATGGGGGTAGGGTCACTTGTCCAGGGATCCTTAAGCAAAACAGGCCAAGTGGGGGTACCTGTAGTCCCTGGGACCACTGGCATGCAGGGTCTTGGTTTAATGGCACATGGTGGGCTCAGTCGCCCAAAAGGGTTCACCCCCTCCCTGCCAGCAGGCCCTCTGTCTCCCAGACCTCAACTTGGGCAGTCCTATGCTTGCTTAGACACGAGCTCTAATGACATTCCTAACACTTCTAAATTCACACCAAGGACATGCCTCTAGCCCAGGGGCCCAAGACTGGTTTTACTGGAACACAGACAGGCATGTCTGTGGCTGGGCAAAAGTGGCTCTGACCCTAACCCTCACTCCACTCTCCCATGACACACATTCTACCCCAAAGCAGACACAGCAAGAGAACAAGGTGCACTCTTCCCACCCCCATCTTTCTACAAACTAAAGCCTTAAGAAGGCTGAGGACACAAGGCCCTCTTCACCCTCCCTCTGGGGAACTGAGAAGACACAGGCATGTTCCACACAGCTATTCATTCTGAGCTTCACCAGCACAAAGAACCCAGCCCCAGCCTCTTCCACACTGGGCCAAGACAGAGCATGAATATGCTACTTTCAGCAAGTGGCAAGGGCTGCAGAGTGAACCCAGGCCCTGGGCAGTTGAGCACATGTCCTTTGTTCCCCTCTGTGTAAATGCCTGTGGTACTACCGGGAACAAATAATGCTGAAACTCAAATCTCTGAGTACCATGTTTCCACACACTGAAAGCCTTCTTCCTGGTCTCTACGGGGCTCCCCAAGATCCAGAGCCAACAGGAAGCTCTCCCCAGGCCTGTCAGCTGCCCCGATGCCCCTGAGGGCAGGGTGACCAGCCTTCTGCCTCCCCTCCCTCGTCCACAAGAGGGCTGGCCCTGTACCCATTTGCTCATCTTCAGGGATGCCCATAATCCTCATGGCCTCCATGGTCTCCTGGAACATGTCCTTGTCCTGCTGCCCAGGGATGGTGACGTGTCCATTGGACAGGAAGCGGTATTTGTTGTAGGGCTCCAACAGGAGGTCGGCTGCAGGAGTGGAGGGCAAGGACGGTCAGTGAGGCATTGAAAGCAGAGGCTCCAGGCAGCGCTGTGACCTCGATGGTTTGGGAGGCTGGGACAGACCCTGCGTTGCCCTGGAACCTGCAGAGGAGCCAGCAATGCCGGTCTTCCTCTGTGTGAGAGACTCTGACACTCACGTCGCACGAGCAACCTGGCCCCACGATTTACAGATACGTGTGTGCCCTGCCCTAGCTTTTCTCAAGCATGGTCAGAAACAGAAGCACATCCTTAGGATAGCAAAGAGAATGGGAGTCATTCTCACTTCTCCCCCTCAAGCCCAAAGTCAAAGCTTTCATTTCCCAAATGGCGTCTGTGGCCCAATCCTGGCAGAAGCCCAGCGCCTGACTGCAGGCTAGCTACTCACTCTTCAGGTGTTCTCCAGCCCCAGACAGGAGGTAGTAGAAGATGTGGAAGGTCCGTTCTTCCTTAGCTTGACGGATAGCACGAGATTTCTCCAAGAGATCTTGGCACACATTAAGGAGCAGTACAAGCTGCAGGAAACGCAACTCCTCCACGCTCCTCTTATCCCCACCCAAAGGAACAGAACTTCACCAGAAGGAAGAAAGGCACAAAATGGCAAGACAAAGCAAAAGCAAACTCACTTGGTTCTAACTGTCAAGGGGTTTGGCTTGTCTAACACAGAAGCACTCACCTGTGAGAGTCCTGCCTATTTTTTTTTTTTTTTTTTTTGAGTTGGAGTTTCACTCTGTCACCCAGACGAGAGTGCAGTGGCCGCTCCCAGCCACCGCAGCCTCGACCTGCTGGGCTCCGGCAGTCCTTCCGCCTCAGCCTTCCAAGTAGCCGGAACTACAGGCGCGCGCTACCATGCCCGGCTAATTTTTTTGATTTATTGTAGAGATGAGGTCTCGCCACGTTGCCCAGGCGGGTCTCGAACCTGCGGGCTCAGGCAATCCACTCACCTCAGCCTTTCAAAGCATGGGATTACAGGCTGAGCCACCAAGCCTGGGAAGTCCTGCCTATTTAAAAGGTTTCCTTCTTACAGGTGAGTGGAGATTAGGACGCTCTCCCAAGCAAAGGCCATATTGCTGGTATGGGGGAGACAAAAAGTAGACCAAAACACCAGCCCTCAGGCACCACGTGGATGATTTCCAATATTTCATTCCACTCTAGGCAGAACTCTAGCCTACCTGTAAAGAAAGCCTAGAGCTTTGCATTGGGATTTCGGTGACCATTTCCTGGTAGTCTTCCCAACTCCATAAGGGAGGTGTCATGACAGTCCCATAAGGGGGAAAGTACTGAAACCTCTATATGGAGGCCACCTCCTCCCCGCCAGACCCAAAACTCTTATCCCAACAAACCACAAGGATACAAGTCTCAATGTTGGCTCCAACGATGTAGCCATTGACATCAAAGTTGATGCGAATGAATTTGCCCTAAGTAAAGACAGATAAAGTGATCAGAGATTCCCTGCTCTAGGGAGCTAGGGAGCAAGGAGGAGGTCAGAGTCTCCTGTCCCACCTCCAATGGGGACAGCCTAGAGGGAGAGGGAGAAAACCCAGAGATGGAGCCTGTGTGCCAGGCCGGGGGCCCCCATATGACCATATCACACGGACACTCAGGACTCAGAGGTGCCTGATGTTAGGGGCCCTGGACAAACAGTCCACGCCCATGTTCCTCCATGGCAAAGGAGAGGAGGCCAGTATCTGGGCAGTGTTTCTCAAGGTCAGATCTGCCCCGGGTACTAGCTGGTCATTGGTGACAGCAGGACGCTCCAGGGAGCCTGCAGGCAGCTTCCTCCTCCCTCACTGGCTTTCTTGCACCTTTTCTAAGGGAGGCTGAAGAAGTACTTAAGGCATCTCCCTAAAGAGAGGCAGGCCAGGTCCACACTGATGGCATCCGATCTAGCCTACTCCGATGACAGGACCCAGCTGTGCCAATCTAACCCACCCTCAGTTTTGAGGAGAAAGCACCCAGGCGGAAGGTAGCACGTGCCAAAGCTCTGGGTAGGGCTCTCTGTCCTGACAGCTGGGGCACCATGCACTACTCACAAAGCGTGAGGAGTTATCGTTCTTCACGGTCTTGGCGTTCCCAAAGGCCTCCAGGATGGGGTTGGCCTGCAGCAGCTGCCGTTCCAGCTCACCCTGCAAGGAACCCAGAGACAGTGAGGGCTGGGCAGTGGCCTGGGCTTCTAAGCCTACCACATCAGGAAGAGGGGTTGGTGGCAGAGCCGTGTCAACATGGAACAGAGGCTTCCCGGTGGGCTCTGGTGGTGCCACTCCAGCCTCAGCCAGGCCCCTGTATCACTCAAGTGTGACTGTCCCGCCAGGCCTATAGAAACCTTGACAGATTTGAACTTACTTCCACAGGCCAAGAAAGGGAAGGGGAAAGCAGGAAGCTCCCTCGGCTCTAGGAACTGGGCACTGATGGCCCATCCTAGGCCCTCGACGACCCATTTAAGAGCAGTACACGAACTAAGTGGAAGTGTGGTGACCCAGTCCGTCTCTGGGACAGCATTTCCACCCTATGTATGCCTGTCTTCCTCTTCCCTCCCTGCTGCTAATCCTCACATTTTTTTCCTTTTCATAGAAAAAGACGACAATGAGAGAATCAGATCCTCAAAAGATAAAAGCTCATCTCATCTGTGTCACTTGCATACTGACCCCTGCTCTGCCATCCCCTAAACCTACCAGTATAGTGGTGAGCATGGGATCAACAAGGCCCACATTGAGTTCCGAATGATTTCTCCATAATGTCAATAAATCCTGCCTGTGGATTCACGGGGCTTTGTGGTTGACAAAATGCATGTTTCTGCCTTCTTATCCCGGGGTCCTCAAGACACTCAATAGCACAGAGCGGCCCCATTTCACAGTAGAAGAAGCTGAGGTTGAGTGAGGGGAAATGATTTGTCCAAGGTCAGCCTGCTATCAGCCAGTGGAGCAGGTGGCCAAATTCAAGTCTCCTACCTAAATGTGGTCAGTCCTGCCGTACCATCATCCCCATCCTGCCTCACATGGGGCTTTGCCCTGTCAGGTCAGATCAGCTCCGGAAGCATCACCACCTTTCCCAGCAGGAAAATAGGAATCTTATGCACCTCAATGCCTGGACGCCTGCTAGGGGAAAGGATGTTACACAAGGGCCAGGCGAGGCTTTGTGTTTACTAAAGACTGGAGTCAAGCCAGGGTTTACAGGAATAGAGTGACGACAAGGAAAATGGTAGCAGCAGGAGTCCCCAGGAGAGTCATGAACGCCAGCCTCCAAGCACACCTGCCACAAGCCAGCAGCGTCTGCAGAGCACTGAGGATGCGCTGGAGTTTGGCAGAGCCAGGCTGAAAGCCCACTGGAGACTGCAAGGGGACGGAGCAGAGCCTCCCCCTCTGACACTCCCACAGGCAGGGCTCTTCCTAGAGCTGGAAAAGCCTTCCACCACGAGCCACACAGATAAGTGAGGGCATCTCATGGTGGCCTGCTTCCGAGGGAGAGCCAACGGGGCCAGGCCAAGGGGTAGGGGTCGCCACAGAGCAGACCCTACATGTGCACTTGCACCATGGTAACTGGACAGCAGGCTTCCACCCACAGGCCCCAGGCTGCCTGGGAAGCTGGCCGAGGCAGCCCACGGAGCCAGATTTGGATGAGAGTTGCTCCCCCACCCACTGAGACGTTCCTCTCGGAGCACAGCCCAGGCTGCCAAGCTAGCTGAGCCGCTCCTGTTCCCGCAGACAGACGGGAGCATAGCCCCCACCACGGCCTGCACCCTCCCTGACTTGGAGGCAAAACTGAAGCCTCTGTTTGGGACCACACGCTGTTGCCGTGGAATTGGGACCGTGGGGCCAACTCAGAAGCAGTCGAATTCCAGAGCCGAGTTCCCTGCTGGCAATGGTGATGACTAACCAGTGGGCTTTTTCCTTATTGACGTCTAATTTGGGCACAGAAGAGATGTTTATTTTTCAGTGAAATTTGCGTGACATGAAATGATGAAGTACTGTATGCAGTGTATGCTCATAAGGTTTGGGACTACCCATCTGGCTTATGTAGAGCTTCACTGGAAGCGTTTCTGCCAGTGGACTCCAACTGGTAC
Organism: Tarsius wallacei; assembly: GCA_963574415.1. NCBI lineage: Eukaryota > Metazoa > Chordata > Mammalia > Primates > Tarsiidae > Tarsius > Tarsius wallacei. The sequence continues at coordinate 27,301 of CAUYQG010039481.1, read as the reverse complement.
ATAAATAACAAAGGGAGGGGTGTCAAGGGTCACTGTTCAGACTCTGGTCCTCTACCTGGAAAATCCCTTCACCCAAGTTCTGTTTTGCCAATCTGCAGCCCTGATTGACGCCTGGCCTCCCCACAGCAAGGCGAGGTGTGACACGCCCCCTCAGGTGGTCTTGAGATGACCGACTCTGCCACCATAACAGAGAATGAGAGACAGAGAAAAAGAGAGAGACAGAGACAGACAGACACAGAAAGACAGAGACAACGTAAGCACTAGCTCCCACAGGGTGCCTAAACGGGCCTCCAAATGTGAGACTAGCAAGCCAGGTTCAAGAGTGTTTGGTGTTCCTGAACCAGCTGCATGTGGAAAATCACAGCACAACTTCAGGCAAGGAAATCAACTGAACTGGCCACTCCCTTCACACCAAGGGCCTGCATAGTGACCAGAAACCAGGGGCAACCTATTCCATCACTCTAGTGGACTCAGAGCCAGGGACAGGGTGCCCACCACAGACCACATCTGGACAACCTGGCTCCCACTATCACCCCCAAACCTCTCCAACACAGCATCTCTGCTGAGTGCTCAGGTCCCACCTGTCCCCTACCATAACCAACATGGATCGATTACATGGCTCTCTAACCGTGGTCCTGTCTCCTATCCTCCAGGTCGGAGACTCCAATGTCACCCTCCCAAGAACCAGTCACATACTGGGCATTCAATAAATAGTTGGGGAATGGATTTTACTGCAAATTCAGAGATGGAAAACCACAGCTTGAGAACTCCTAACCTCACAGCTCTGCTTTAAAACAGTCCTCTTAAAAAGAATGGAAAATGGGGGGTAGGGAGAGAGAGAGAAAAAGAAACTTTATTAGTTTCTAAATATAACTCCTGACGCCCCATGGAAAAAGATTCTGAATGTCTTGAGAAGCTTGGCATATGAAACGTTACTCTTGGTTCACTTCCAGAAGACTGTACTCATTAGGACATTCTGCAGACCACGCCCCAGACCTGCAAGCAGGGCACACACCCCTACTTACGAACGCTGTGCACAGCTCACCAGTGAGAGGGGCAGAGTTCCCCTGAGAGCTTCGGGGAGCACCACTGGCACTCAGATTTCAAGAGAGTTTAAGAGAATGTGCTTGAGAGGAAGAGAGAGCACCCTGCGGACATGCTTAAGACTGATCACCCCCAACCCCTGACACACTCCAGCGTGAGACCGTCCAGTACTGCTTCTGACAGGCATGATGGTGGCAGGTGAGGGTGGCCAGCTGGCCATCTGCATCTGGTCTGGACCACCAAGCATGTGGGGCCCCAGGAGAGCCAATTTCCCTTCCACCGTGCTGAGGTCAGGGCTCTGCATGGGTCACGGCAGCTACTGTGCGCTGTGGGAAACCTGGACATGACGGGAGTTTCTGAGAACAGCCAGATGATGTGGCCGTCCCCATTCTGCAGGAGCGGTCATTTCAGAGTGCACAAGAGGTCACTGTGCGCCACACCCAGCCCCTCCTCCCAAGACAGTGAGCTGAGCCTTCAAGAAGAGTTCTAGCTGCAGAAAGTGACAATGGTGTGGGGTGAAAAGCTGCTGAGAGAAAACTACAGAATCCAAGGACACACGATGGGCAGAACACGCATTCCCGGTGCAGAACGTGCAGTAAACGTGCAGCTCACCTAGCGAGGACACTGCTGAGTTCCACCACAATCCATCAAGAGGGAGAGGGAAAAAAATGGAAGTGAGATGACTTTTCACTGCCCTCTTTTCACTGGAGGCTGTCCACCCGGAGGCATTTCAACAACAGGGAAAAGAAACGGGGATCCAAACATGGACCCGCCTGAGACCCTCTGCGCCTCATCAATGTGAGAATCAAGGCTTGGAATCTCTCTTACAGCCTCAGAGGTGGAGGACATGCAGCAGTTAGCTGCAAATATCAAGAGGACTGTTATGCAGACCCTGGGACATCGCCAGTGTCCACAGTCGCTCAGAAGGTTATGAGGCCACGGCAGAAGGGGCTTGCACCGCTGGGCCACTCCCAAGATGGCTAAGCTGTCACCTGAACAAAAGTGGGCCCATCCTCTGCTTCATTTCCCCAAAGCATCCTCATGTAAAGCCAAAGTCACGATCACTGAGAGCTCTTCCTCAGCCATCCCCCCGAAGGCCCAGCAAGTGGCAGTGGGGACAAATGCCATGACACTCACCTGGTCCTTCTTGCTCTTGTGTGAGGAGGCCACATGTGCCAGATATTGGATGACTTTCTTGGTGTTCTCTGTCTTGCCAGCTCCAGACTCACCCCTGCCAAGAGAGTCAAGAAGTCCTGGAGTCAGACATGGCTAAGTCCTTGACCTCTGTCCTTTCCTACTACACACTGTACTGCCTACCACTCTATCAGGCGCCTGTGAGAGACCCAACACCTACTGGAAGAAAAAGGGACAGCCACATTATGCTAAGCTCTGGAATCCTCACTCAGTCCATTTCCCAGGGCTCTCCAGGGGCTGGACAAAAGTAAACTTCTATCCACTGCCTGCCCTGGTCACTTGGCAGCCTTCACATCCAAATGTTTCAAGAATCAGTTTTAAGCAGCTGTTGACTTAGAGGTCAAAAGCACTTATACACGTTCCTTTCAAACTTCACTTGAAAGAATGTTCTGTACCATTAGCTCCCTCGGCAACGGGGTTTATTTATCTCCTTGTTAAGTTCAGAGGGTGAGAGGCCCCGGTGTCTACTTAAATCCAGGTAAAGAAAGCCACTATTCAGAGCACGAAGGAATGTGTTCTGCTCTGGAGCTCTGGAGAGGCCAGTCAGTGCCCAGCTGCACTTGTTGAGACTCTTGGTTTTCCCCTCTGCCATAAACTCCTCCCCCACCCACTCATTGGCTCCTTTGAGGAAGGGCAATTAAATTCTGGCCTTGAAATCAAGCTTATTCAAGCTCTGGGACTACTGAGTAGCAAACATGCTAGCCTAAGTCCTGCCCCTTGGGGAGGTGGAGGAGGGGCCTTGGATTGGAAATGGGACTTCTCAACTGAGGTTTTAGCGGTTGTCAAGAATAAGAACAGACTGGAGTGAAACAAACCAAATAGAGAAATACTTACGTGCACAAAATGGATTGATCTTCTCGGTCTGAAATGAAGGAGATATCAGATTAATTTCTACCCGATACCAAAGCCTCCCCACTCTGGCTCCCAAAGAGCTGCCCATTCCCAGGTGGAGAGTACAGAGCCTCAAACACTGCCCTTGTGGGGGACTCACAGCCCACTGGCAAGGGCTGGCCATACACCTCACCCAGAGGAGTGTTTCAAGAGCAGTGCCACTGGGCAGCTGCTCCTGCCTCCCAGGAGCTCAGAATGCCCACCCACACCACCCCCACGGAACCAGAAATAATGCCATGCCTCCCACCTTGGAGGAAGCCAATCTGTTAAATTCAGAAAGCTCTCCAGGAATCCACCTTACTAGGAGCTAAGGCGGGCCCTGCCCTGTGTGTTTATGACTGGGAGTAAAACAGTCCTTCGCAAGTAGGGCCCGCAGCAAGCTTTCTATACGCTGCCCCCCCTTAACAAAGGAACGCCATTTCAGAGGCTGGGGGAAGAGGGGAGACAAGGCCTGGCTTTGCAACGGGACAGCCAGGGAGTAAGATGCTACCTCACACACGGAGTATGAGGCCAGGACAGATGCACAGCCATCTGAGCCCCAGTCCCTCTTCCATAGCACGGGACAAGAGCACACACGTCAACAACACACGTGAACACACTGGCATGGTGTCCAGCATGTGGAAGGTGCACAATGATGTCAGCTTAGAGGCAGCTTGGAAAGAATGACGGCTTTTGATGAGTTTCTGTGACAACCTGTTATCTAGCCTGGGTGTTGGGAACTTTCGGCAACTAATTCAGGTTCTGTGAACTGCTTGTAAGTAAGTAAGGCTATAGCTACTCACTCGTTTTGAATGTGGGGGGGACTGCAAGGCCCCTACTTTGAAAGCTGAGTTGGATGGAAACGCTTTAAAACATCCTGGCCAACCCAGTTCAGTGCTGGGCGTCCAATCTTAAGAAACAGCTGAAAATACAAACTTGTGTTTTTCCTCTTTATCGCACCCCATCTAATACGCACATCCTCTTAAAGTCAAATTGGCCTGAATTCAGATTTCTTTAAGGTGTGTTAAGGCTGCGTTGACAGTAGCGACTGGCTTCAGGAATTGCAGGGGGAAGGCCAGAAGAGTGGGAGGGCTGGGGACAGTGGGGTGAACGGAGAGGAGATGATGAGTTTGGTAAGGGCAGGGACCTTTTAGTAAGGTCCCTTACTAATGCTTAAGCTACAATGAGGTATTTAATTCTGAGCCTCAGTTTCCATATCCACAAAACAGATATGCTTCTAACTCCCTTGCAGGTTGATTTTGAAAAACAGAAATACATATAACGAACCTGCTGCAGGACCCTGTGTAAATAGTGAGCTCCACTGATGGCTGCTATCTGTTTACTTCCCTATCATGAAGTCTATGAGACAGGTGGTAGTGGTGTTGTCAGGGGAGTGGCAGCTCTGTGGCTGTGGGTGTAGCATCAACGCCGGGTGAAGCAAGGATGTTAGTGATGTGTGAAGGACACACTCCAGGGCTCAGGCGGCCTGGTCAGGGCCCTGCATGACAAGGCACTGGGAGGATGACTCATGGCTTCCTGGTGCATGGCCTCGGGACATGGGTTTAGCCCTTCAATGTTAGCAGACACCGACCAGGTAGGCCACCTGCCTCTTCTCCAGGTGAGTTTTTAGCATGCCTGTCCTCAGCGGCACGTGGGCCAAGCCTTGACCACCATTTCTTTTCCTGTTTGCCTGCCCCTGACCGTGGCTGCAGTTTCCCACCCTCAGCACCTCAAAGAAGTATCAATGGGGTGGAAGGCAGAGGGACTCGGTCACTCACACTCACACAAACTCATCCCAAACTCCGCTTATATGGGAACTGCCCAGATACCAGGTCCTAGGCGGACCATGCTCCTCTTTGTCTTGTCTTTCCCAAAAAACAAGAGTCCTTAGAGTCCTGTTAAGACAGACGCGAAGACAGAAGAGAAGGAGGTGGCAGGAACCACAGACCGGGGAAGACACAGCAATTTTCATCACTTGCTCCCTAACAACAGCGTGGCAACTGATGAGGGTTTAGAAGAAACACTTTTGTCATCCCAGACCCTGGCCTTGCCCCACTGCAGCTCCCTGTGGTCTGCCCAGCTGCAGGCATGGTTAGTCACCAGCTCCACGCGCAGGCAAGAATGTACCTGTGCATGCTGGCAAGGCGTGTGCTGCAACGGCTGCCACTACCTTAAAAGGAAACATTCCCCATCCCTTCCAAAGGAACCATTTTTCCCAGGGCTGCCCCAGCCTGGTCCCTGGGATGGCTGGAATTCCTCTAATTGTGTGAGGAGGAGTCAGAGGCTTCGCTGGTAAACAACAGGAAGCAAAGCCCCCAAATGTGCACAGGCATGCACACATGGGCACACAGGGACATGGACGCATGCACACAAGCATCTGGGCATACAGTCACATATGAATGCAGGCATACATGGGCATGTGTACAGAAATACATGTGCACACATAGGCACATGCACACACATGTAGGCATATATATATTGATGCACACATGTGCACACAAGGCACACAGCTGCACATACACTCACAGGTGCATGTCCACACAGACACACGCACGTGCAAACACGGGCACTGGCAACCAAGGCACATGTACTTACAAGACACAAGTGGACACACGGACATGTGCACAGGCACACACAACAGAGACCTGCCCACACTTCTAATTCCACAGTCCCAGAGCCAAACTCATCATCTCCTCTCCATTCACCCCACTGTCCCTAGCCCTCCCACTCTTCCGGCCTTCCCCCTGTAATGCCTGAAGCCAGGTCATCTCTGTCAACACAGCCTAAACACACCTTAAATAAATCTAAATTTGCTTTGCCAGAAACACACATCTGAGCAAAGGCAAACTGCTCGGAGGCCCTCCCATTTCTTCATCTCTTGCCCTACCACTCAGCACCCCAAATCCATCTGCCTAGAGGGAACTGCACAGTGGCTCCTTGCATCCAGAAAGTCCTTTCCAATGCTCATGCTTTTAGTCTGTTGTCTTATATGGCCTCAAATCACCTTACAAGGTAGATGAGGCAGCTATTACTGTCCCTGTTTTGCATGGTCTTTTCTCATAGCAGTTCTTCCAGGTTTGTTCCTGATCTCAGAAACACCTCTTCTAGGGGTGCAATGGCTAGAATTCTCAGCCATCAGGAGCCTCTTGGCTTGACTCGGTTTACTCTGCCAGCGCTGCCCCCTCCCAGAGCATTCTGGCAGGGACCCTCTTTGGGTTCATCCCAACAGCCCTTCCCCGCACCATCATCTCACAGGACAAGGACACTCAGGGTCCAGCCCAGGCCATTTGTATAGGCTCAAGTCCTTATTTGGGCCTCTATGGACTGAAGGCTTATTCAAAAAGCCTTTCCTTCCTCCGCATCAGAGAAGACCCAGGACCTGGACAGTGCATGGCCATTGTGGACAAGCCTTTTCTCGGACATGGGCTCCCTGCTGGATGAAGGCCTAGCCTACCATGGACACTTGAACCCTGTGTCCCAGCTCTCCCCTTGGTAGTGGTGGGTAGAGACAGGATTATGAGTCACTCTGCAGTGGTTTTCAGACTTCAAAAAGCTGCAGGTGGTAGAGACAGGGTTCCTCACAGAACAGTTTGACAAGCACTGGTCCTTCTGTGTCTGGAGAAGCTCTGGAAAGGAAGACGGGAGGATGGCACAGGCAGCAAGCTCTGGATCCCTGGGTCCCGCCCTTGGCTCTATACTTGCCCACAGTGCCTGGCCCCTGGCTCTCTCTGGGAATGGAGGGGCCTGCTCTCAGGACGGAAGGAAATGGTGCTCCTGCCACATGCAGTGCGGGGAAGGTACTCAGATGACACGCTGCCCCTAATCACTGCTGTCACCTAGCTCTCCACCAAGCAATTCCCCAGAACTGGAACAAGAAAAGCTTTTATAAGTTACATATTCAGGAACCAGGCCACTTTTTCAATTTTACTTTAAACCTAAAATGCCCCAAGGCCAAGCCTCTGCAGTGAGGTCACCTAAGCCGATGTGGGTGCCCAGTGTGGACAGGTGTTTCCAGCCAACTCAGAAAGTCAGGCTCAGGTGGGAGGAAGAGAACCTGACCACAGGTATTTCGCCCCAGGTACAGATTTCTGCTGAGAGCCTTATGGCTCATTTCCTCTGTGAGAGGCACTGCGGCTCATTCTTGTCCATAAAAGGCCACGAGACTCTCACAGTGGTGACATCAGCCCAACAGGAAGTACAGAGGAAGGAGCCTGGTTCACCAGCAGCCGCTGCTGGGACTGACTCATCCCCGCTCTAAGATCACACCTCCCCAGGCCTGGAACTGTTCCTTGGGGCTCCACCTGGAAGAGCACCCTGCCCAGGGACCCCAACTGCAGATCCACCAGGCTTCTTAAGAACTGACCAGCTGGGCTCGATGACTCAGCCTGTAATCCCAGCACTTTGGGAGACCGAGGTGAGTGGACTGCCTGAGGCCACGGGTTCGAGACCAGCCCGGGCAACTTGGCGAGACCTCGTCTCTACCATAAATCAAAAATAAGCCAGGCGTGGTAGCACACGCCTATAGTTCTGGCCATGAATGTGCCACTGCACTCCAGCCTGGGTGACAAAGTGAGACTCCAACTCAAAAAAAAAAAGAACTGACCAAGACATGGACATGGGTCAAAAAAGATTTTTAAAACAGCAGTCTCGCATTGGGTGATGTGCCTGCATGAGATGAGCCTAACGGATGATCTGTCACAAGCAGGCCCGACACTTTCCACCCCAAGGTTTTGCTTTCATTAAAATCCAGAGAGGCCCCTAGGGTGACTCGCTGCATGCAGGCTACCTTGGCCCAGTGATCCCCGCCCTGCCTCTCCAGGACGGGCATCTCATGCTGCCCTGGGCAGACTCGAGTCACTTCTCCCCGAGACCCCCTGTGGGCAGCATCTGGGTCTCAGATGGTCAAAATGCAAAGCACTTCAAAAAGTACACAACCCATGGGGCTGAGTTTGGCACTTGGGGGCTGGCAAGGCCTTGGAGAGATTGGTTCAATCACCTCAGCCTCAGGATCAGGGCACAGAGTCCTGAGGAACTCGATGACTTGGAAGGTGTCACGCGAACTGTGCTGAGCACTCAGGCCTCTACACGCCCGTCCTTCCCCAGACTCCTCCCCATGGAGGGCGCCTACGGGCAAGCGCCTGGCACCACCATGTGCCTGCCTCAGAGCTGCAGAGAAAGGGCTGCTGCACTCTCATGAGGGAAGCTCATCTCTCACACCAGCCCATTTCACAGCTTGGGCTACAAGCTTTTAGGAGGCCAAGAGTGAGGTAAGAAAAAGTAGTTGCAGAATAGCCTCGTATTAGCACGGGCTGCAGATCGATGCCGAGCAGGTTGGAGCTTCCTGGCAGCCCACTAGCCTCACAGTCAGTCAGCCTCTGCTGTGACTCCCAAGAACACAATGTGGCCATCAGCAAACACGCTCTCCAGGGTGCAAAGGAGAGTACAATGGTAGGGCAGATGGGGGAGACACCTGCTCAGTGGCAATCCAAGCCACAAGTCAGCTCAACCTGGCCCAGTGCCTCTGCCCATAGCGCCTCTGCTCCCCCAGGTAGGACCTTGGTTTGAACCTACTGGGGTCAGAGGCCCAAGTCCCTAGTTACAGGAGGCAGAGAACAAGTAGCCCTCCCCTACCAGGCACCCTGGGTAATTAGGAAAAAAAACTCAAGGGACTGCTTTTAACTTTCATCACGTCCAAGAGCAAGTGTGTTCTCTTGGCCAAAATGTACTCAGAACACACAGATAAGTTCCCAGCGCACAGGCAAACCTCCCAGAAACACCACGGCTGGTTTCCCATGGGCAAGGCCAGGAGAAAGAACATGCTCCTTGTGGGACTGCAGCAAAGGCCGCTCTAACAGGTTTGTCAGGCTGGAGGGAAATTCAAAAGCTACACATGAGTGCTGACCACCCACAGCAAACACCCCCAGGATACTCCTTAGTCAGTTCTGCCTTGCTCTTACCCAGTACTCCCCTCTGAGAAAAGGAAAGACCACGCAGAAGGGGCCCTTGCTGAAACCTGGACAGAGAGGAAGAAGCCAGAGTTCACGGTTCTGCACAGGGCTGGGCTCTCGGGAGGGAACAGGGGGAGAATGAGACGGAGGGACAACGGGATGCACAGGGAGGAGGTCAGATACAGCCCAGCAACACTCGCAACAAATCCAGCCCCCAAATGAAGCACCAACAGCCTTGCAAAGAGAGCAGCTGGTTTTGTGCAAGCCCCCTGTGATGAGCTGAGTCACCATGCTTGAGAACACCAGGAACGTCAATGCTCAGAGAGGAAGGCCAGCACATGAAAGTGCTTCCTTGGCTCCAGCTGCCTTGGAGAAGGGCAGTCGGCCCATGACAGGCACGTTCCTAGGGCACAGCTCACTTCCTGTCCTTCCAGCTTAGACCTGTGCCCTGTTGTATGTGTGGACCAGCTCAGGCTGAACAGACACGATACTCGTGAAGAGTCACAAAGGCTAGTGGTGTGACAGCCCAAGCAGCCATCAGCACTGCACCATTTGCCAAAAGAAGCTCCTGGGTCCTCAAGAATTTTTTATAATGGTCAACAATGGGCCAACAGCCTTGGCCAAAACTAAACAAATTTTACAGGAGCCACTTACAGAATCCCAACTGTTGTGTCAGCAGACTTCTAGCACATTTCTCTCTTTAGTTAGAAAATTATTTTTGTTCTCAAGTGACAGCTTAATTCCAGAATTCAGGTAGGTAAAGAAAAGCAACCTTTTCTCCAAGCACATTACAGGTCAGCCCTGACATATGGGACACAGTTCCAAGTCTCAGAGCCAGAACATGAAAGAACAGGACAAATGGGCTGGAAGTGGCCCTCACCAGGCAGCAAGAGGGGAACTTGTCAGAGGAGGTCAAGACCACAAAATGGCTTTGCAATGAGGGATTTTACAGAGGAGATTTTTGTTGTGTGTTTGGGGGTGAGGAGGGCAGAAACAAAGGTACTGGGACTTCTGCTGAACAGTTGAGGGAGGGAGAAAAAAAAAATAAACAAAAAAGAAACATTGGGCCAAGTTTTCGACTACTCCGAAGGTCCAGGTCCAGAAGGCACTTCCTTCTTGTCTCCTGCTCACCAGGCACAGAGCAAAGCACTATAGGCCTGCTGGGGAGGAGCCACCAAAAGGAAGCAAGGCCAAAGCTGAATCCTTGAAAAGGACCCATTAACCACAGATTCCTCCTCTAAAGAGATTTTCTAGAAATGAGACTGACAAGTAGGACCACATGAGAATTAAGCCGCCTCGGGCTGGGACCAGGCTTCGCTTTGAGGGACCAGACAAACCCGCCAGTTGGGATCGGCTTGAGGACATGCCTCCCTGCTCAAGGCTGTGGCGCCAGGCAGAGGCTCGAACGCCTGCTTGCTGCAGCACCTCTCTGATCCGCCAGCAGCACAGGGAACAGAAGAGCATTTCCAAGGCTGCAGAAGGACCAACAAGCACCGCCTCTCCTGAAGCTGTGTGGACTAGTCCAGACACTGGCTCCACCGTGCACCAGTGTGCTGCGTGGTCACTGCAGGGAAAACAGCTGTGACAAGTCACTTCCTGTGCCTGGAATCCCAGGGAGCATCTCTGAGATTAAAATGCCCGTCTGGAAGATGCATTTGGTTATCACCTTCATTAAGCACGTAGAAGTGCAGACGAAAGAAGAGGCGAGGTGAAGGCTCCATGGAAGGCAGGGAAACTCCAGTCAAGAAACTATGTGTCAGCCGGGCTCAGTGGCTCAGCCTGTCATCCTGCGCCTTGGGAGGCTGAGGTGAGTGGATTGCCTGAGCCCGCAGGTTCGAGACCCACCTGGGCAACTTGGCGAGAGCTCATCTCTACAATAAATCAAAAAATCAGCCAGACGTGGTAGCGCGCGCCTGTAGTTCCAGCTACCTGGAAGGCTGAGGCGGAAGGATCACCTGAGCCCAGCAGGTCGAGGCTGCAGTGGCCGGGAGTGGCTACTGCACTCCAGTCTGGATGACAGAGTGAGACTCCCAACTCCAAAAAAATAAAAGAAACTGTGTGTCAGACTTCAAGGGCCACCTCTAACAGGCACTTATCACAGGCCTTGACTCTGACCAGGACTCTGCCAAGGAAGTTTCATGAAGCCTGAGAGGCAGACAAGAAAGCCAAGGCTACCTTGTCCAGCTAGGTCACAGTTATGAAGGGAAAGCGCAGGGTTCCTGCTCAATCTAGTCCAAACCCCACGGCCTCTCCTCCATACCACACTTCCTCTTTCTCACAAGGCAAGGTTCCCCTAAAGCTGAGGCCAAGAGAGGCCCAGCAGACCCTCTGTGTTGTGCCCTGTCATTTATTAAAGGCTCATCCCCACACCTCAGGGCTCAGTGGGTGCCCTTCCTACTATTGAGTTCTCAGTCTCATCTTGAGGCTGATTTACAGGCCTCTAGACAGCCGGCTCTTCCAGGCAGGCCTCCCGTCTGTCATCTATCTACTCTCTACAGAGTACCCAGCACACAGTAGGTGCTCATCTAGCACAGGGAGATGGCTGTGTGCAGGCCCAGAGCACACCTCTCCTTGGTGAGCTCACACAGCCTCACGGGCACATGTGGACACACAGGGCCCTCTCCCTACCACCCCAGCAGACAGTGGGGCCTTTGTGTGTGCTGGCTGGCAGGGCTTGCAGTCTCCTGGCCAACACATTCCTGCTTCAGCAAAGTCATTCCCTCTGTGGCTTCCACCACTCACTCCTCAGCCGTTGGTCCTGGTGAGTCTACTCAGAATCGTGCTTTATTGCACCCTTGAAGCATTTCCTGAGCCTCTGACAGACATGGCACTTTTCCTCAGAAAGACCTTGGAAAGCAGATAGTTCCGTGCAAGTGACAACCAGCAGTCAGGGAGAATGGGGTCGTGGGGGGGGGGAGGTGCTCTCCTCTCTCTGATCGCCACCTAACCACTGAGCCATAGAGAAGGATTGAAGGATTTCTTCAAGAACTAGCTAGAGAAAACAAGGGCGCCTGTGCCCCAATGGGCCAGTGCCAGGGTGCGGGTACCAGGAGGTCAGTTAACATCTCTGCCTGTCCCTTTACCTGTGAATCAGAAGAGTTGCGCTCAGATATGAAGACAACACAATATTCTACTCTTCACCATTTACTCAAGAAGGCTGGTCAAACACCAAGAGGAATGTGAATACTCACTGGGCACTCTGAGCAGCTGCCGGGTGACTACCACGTCTTGTGCTGGTTCCGCAGAGAACCAGGGGTGGGAGGGGAGAGGGACCAGTATGCAGCAAAGGGTTAACTCGCCTCAAGTCGGTTCAGACCTGGAATGTATGCAGACCCTGTTGCTGCCACTCCCCCAGAAATGGGGGAGCTCACTAAAATACTGTAAAGTCACTGAAAGTGAACCAAACCTGGCACTCCAGCTAATTAACATAGAAGGGACTGTTTCTACTCTTGTCAGAGAGACAATTGGACTCAAGTGAGTCCAGTCCTATAAGACTCAACTGGCCAGTCCTATAAGAACACACACCGGTTCCCACGGGAGACCTCAGAGGCCTGACCCCAGAAGAAGCCAGAAGCGCCATTTCCCAACCAAGGTGGGCTTTTTACAGACCACGGGCTGCTTCTGCCTGAATTCGTGGGCAGCCCCTTGTACCTACCGTAGGACACAGCCCCACACCTTCCTCAAGCAGTGTCTGCCTGGCAAGGGTTAGCACACAAGGTTTCTGCTCCCTCTCACCCTTGGACAGTTCAAAGCCTTCAGTGCCACAGAGTCCTGAGGAAAAGTACAATCCCCAAGGCAGGAAGACACAGGAATGGCCATGACAACAAATTAACCAAATGAAAAAGACAGGGGTGGGAGAGTGAACCACGCATGTCACCACAAATTTAATTAAATCCAAGGCTGGGGGTTAAAACAACAAACAAAACCGTGCCGGGCACGTTTGGGCTGCCCTGTAACCACTTATTGACACATACCCACTACCGTGCTGCAGGATCCAATCTCCACTGTGCCTTCCTCAACCATCCCAGGCCACGCCTTACCCCAAACTCCTAGGACACTGGACACCTGCTGCAGTCATGCTGGCACCAGGTGTAGGCAGCAATGTGTCTTATGTAGCCATGGCCACAGATCACTGTCTACAAGCATGTCTTGTCTCTCCACCTGGACTGCCAGGACAATGCCCTAACTTCTTCTTGTCACCTATCTCTATGACCTGATCCAAGGCACCACAGGCTGCCATACTCCACCTGTATCCATGGCAGACAGCACTAATCTATCTCAGCATTCTTGGCATCGAGTCTCATCCTTGCCAGCACAAGGCTACAGGCAGCCACTACTGATGGATCAGAGATGACACTCAGAGTAAAACCATTCTGCAATGATTAGTCCAGTAGTTCTTAACTGGGGGTAATTTTGCCCGCCAGGGAACATTGGGTGGCAATGTCACAATACTTTTAGTTGTGACAACTGGAGAAGGAAGGTAACACTGGCATCCAGTGAGCGGAGGTCAGGATGCTGCTCAACAGCCCACAGTGCTCAAGACAACTCCCCATCCCCCAACAGAGAATCATCCAGTCCCAAATGTCACTAGTGCCCCATGGGAGAAACCCTAGTTTGGTATGACAAATAGGTAGAATGACATATAACTTATCATCTAAACTGGGGTGCTTCCGAAAGTGCAAGAGGGTACTGTTAATAACACCTGCTGGCCAACAGGCAAAAGTCAGAACTGTACAGGCAGAACGAATTTAACAGATAAAGGCAGAGAGAAGGTCCCCAGGAAGAGTCGAAGAGCTCGTCTCATACAAGTCCCCAGACAAAGCCACCAACTGCCCTATTTGGCAAAATAAATGCTAGTATGTCATAAGCCACAGCCCGCTCAGGAAGGAAACCTTCGTCTAGTTCTTGTTTAAAGAGAAAGCAGAAAAGGAACCATCTGACTGTGACTTTTAAGATGTGAGTGGCAGAAACAAACTTCTTTCCCACAGAGCCAGGTAGGCAGCATGTGCTAAGATTTCACTCCAAAATGCAGGAGCACACTTGACCAGCCTGAGGACCCTGAGGCTCCACTGGCAAGGCCTGACCTGGGGCCAGGCCCCAAAGCTCCTTCTGGGTAATGTTTTTCACTAATGAGCTACCTTGTTGTAACGTGGGCAGCTTCTGTTCTAACTTCCTTTTGGGCCCAGGAACAAGAAACCTATCACTAATTGCTCTGCAGGTCAACCATGTACAAGAAGGAGATTTCTGAGAGAATGGAAGCATCCTTCATCGGTCAACATGGAAGCCAAAGAGCTACAGCACCAAGTCCAATGCTAAGTAGAAGGCAAAGTGAAAACCTCTCAGACTGAGGGTTAAAAAAACACATGGAACCAACACTGCATACCAGTAAAAAGAAAGCACCAGGCCAGGCATGGTGGCTCACACCTATAATCCCAGCACTTTGGGAGGCCGAGGCAAGAGGACAGCTTGATGCCAGGAGTTCAAGACCAGTCTGGGCAACACAGAAAGACCTTGTCCCTACAAAAAGAAAAAAATTTAAAAACAGAAAGCACCAAAATGTAGGTTCCCCATGCTCACAAATGCATTTCCTATTCCTGGTACCCAAAAGACGAAAATGTGCACCCACCTGCCCTCCTAATTTGGGCAGCTCTGACGGTCCTATCAAGGCCATTCTGCTGTGGCCAAGACAAGGAAAAGCTCCAGCTCTCTGTATATTCCTTTTTCCCCCCAATTATTTCCAACTTATGGAGCTCTGGAGTCACCCCCACCCCATCCCTAAACTTTTTGTTGTTTTAAGAAAACTGAGCAAGTCACTTAGAGAAGTCCCACAGGTTAACTGAAGAAAGTCTGGAAGTGCAGCTCTGAGGATACTGTCTCCTGCAGCCATGCCTCACATCAGTTCAAAACTCCTGTCATAACGGCTTGCCTAAAAGCAAAAGACCCATTTGCTAGATAACCATTCAAATCCAGGACCCAAGCGTGGGAACATGCCCTCACACACTAGGTCAGATCTCAGAAGACTCTTCTTTTCTTGCACTAGGCCAATTAAGCGAGCCAGGAGAAAACTGACTCATAATCTCTAGAGACAGAGACTCAAACTCTTCTGGAATCCCACAGAATGTTCTTCCACCAGGCTGTTCTAGTTAGCACTTTGAACAGACAGCTTCCTTTAAAATGAAAGGACTGGGCCAGTCGCAGTGGCTCATGCCTGTCATCCCACCACTTTGAGAGGCCAAGGCGAGGGACTGCTTAAGTCCAGGAGTTCAAGACCAACCTGGGCAACATCACAAGACCTCGTCTCTACAAAAAAAATTAAAAATAAAAAAAATTAGCTAGGCATGATGGCACAGGCCTGTAGCCCCAGCTAAATGGAAGCCTGAGACAGGAGAATCACCTGAGCTCAGGAAGTCGAGCTGTGCCACTACACTCCAGCACAAAATAAAATAAAAAAATAAAATGAAAGGCCCGACTTCCTCAAGGAACTCTGACAGACATGAACATAAGCCAAAGGCTCAACCATACTGGCATGTCCCACATAATTCATCAGCCCTGACAGAGAACATCTCCCCCACGACACTGGGTACACAGTGCAGGACAGACCCACATACTGCCATCCTATACCACTGCAGAGACAAAGCTGGTAATGCGACAAGCACATCACCACCACCACTGAGATGGACCACAAAGCTTAAAGATACAAGGATGCACATGCAAGAGAACATTAACAACCACTACCCATGCAAGATAGGAGAGTGCAGCCCTGCCTAAAATTTGGGTCTGAGTTGCCAGGTACCTGGCTAAGCTCTGAGAACATAAAGGCAACATGGGCCCAGTCCTTATCTGGTAGAGAAAAACATATGTCAATACCTAAGTCAAATAAAGCATTAGCAGGGCGCTGATGCAAATCTAGCCCAGATCTCCTCCCCCACAGGCCTAATGCTTCAGTCATATTTGTTAAAAAACAGTAGGAACTTGATAGATATTGCAGGCAGATGGAGCAAGTATTGGCTGAAGCAGAAACAGCTTCAGAAAGAGAAATGTAAGGAGTTCCACATAGCTGGGAGGCAGGAGAGGCAGCAAGAGGCCAATTATGAAGAACACTCCATGCTGCTCAACCATGTAAGCATTATCTCTGGGGTCACGTGGAACCTTTTCTCGGTCTGTCAAGATTTCAAATGGAGGGTCTAAGTAGATTTGCATTCTAGAAAGATGACAAGCTGGAGGGAGGTATAGGACAGACACACAAATTGCCATCCTGAACCACTAAATCAGAGACAAAGTTGTCAATTCAACAAGCTGCATCAAGCACAGAGGGAGGGCTCTGCTATGACTGAAGGTTAAGAGACCACAACAACAGCGCAGGCAAAAACGCTGCAAGCTTGAACTAAGGCGGGGCCAAGGGGGTAGAAAGAGGAAGAAGGGGATCGGAAATACCGAGAGAAAAAACTTGGATACAAAGTGTTGACTGACTTGGGAAAAGGGGTGAGGAAGAAAGACAGAAGTGTGAGATGAATCCAGGCTCTGGGCTTGGGTGACTGGGTGGACGGACAGATGGCAGCACAGGAGGCGGCTGGGAGTAAGTGGCTGGCAGGACCCGGGTCACAGTACCAGTCGTCAGCTGGAAAGTGATGGCAGAAGCCGCTCGAGTGAGTAAGGCCACCATGTAGGGGAATCCTCAGCGTGAGATGACTGGTGGGTGAGGTGAGACTTCCAGAAGCAGAGGCAGAGAGCAGGAGAGGACACCAAGCAGATGGGGACAACCGAGATGAAGGGAACCAGAAAGACATCAAGGGGGAAAAAAGGGCTTTCAAAGGAAGTGGTCAAAATTGTCCAATCTTGCTGAGGAGAGGTGAAGGAAGGTAGGAACTCACGAGTACAATGGGTTTGACCACACACAGGTAATGGGTGACCTTTGTTAGTCAGTCTGGAGAAAGGGTGGAACCAGATGGCCAGGGCAAGGGGTGTGACTGGGAGGTGGGAACAGAGGTAGTAAGCACAGACACTACCTCCTAAGAGCTGTACTGTGATGGGACAGAAAGAGCACAGCGGCCAGTCAGAGTGGGTGCAAAAGCCAGGAGAGACTCTGTGTCTATTTTTTTTAAGAGGGATAAAACTCAAGCACATTTCCAGGTGTGGGGAAGGAGCAAGAGAGGAAGAGAAAAGAAAATACTGAGGAAAGGGAGTAACTGGTAGAAAAGCAGAGAGGACTGGTGTAAGAGCTCTGAAGAGAACGAGTAATTGGAAAAATAATCAGGAAATGTATTTTTACAGCTTCTAGAACATCTTATCATCATAGAAACATGTCCTTTGGCACTGAAAGTGCAATGGCTTACGGACCTCCATGATGAACTGCCCCATCACCAGACAGTACATCAACATGACACAGAAATTAGTACCTGTGAAGGTGACAATGAGGCCGCAGGTGAAGACTGAGCCACTTGGGAAGCCAAGATCCTCATGTTCACAAGGGTCTTTCTGCCTTCGTGGCACTCACCTTGCATCATGCTCCTGTAGGCAGTGTCTGTGATGGCATAGATGTGAGGGGGCATCTCATGCCTCTTCTTGCCCTTGTACATGTCCACGATCTCTTCCGAGTAGATGGGCAGATTCTTGTAAGGATTGATGACCACACAGAACAGGCCTGAGTAGGTCTAAAGAAAGGAATGACAAACAGGAAAGGGTTAGGAAGTCTGATTCTCATCACATGCAAACTTCGTGGCTAAGTGTCTGCTGCTTCAAAGGCCCCGAGTGAACCTGATATGAAAGCACTCCCTGGAACCCCTCACTTCCAGTGTCCCTGCTCTGGCAGACCTACTGCAGGTGCACCAGTATCCTCCCTCCCAGCTGCAGGATGGATGCCAGGTTTGTATGTCAGTGTGTTCACCCACCAGGCAAGATCCGTGCCCAGGCGGACAGAAGATATCTAGTTACAAAACTCAGATCCAAGGACAATAAGAGATGTGTTTGTCATCGTGAGAGACGCACAAAGAGAAAATGATTCAGCTGCAGCACAGCAAACTGTATAGAAATGGAAATTATTCTACACTGAAGGTCTCAGAGAATCAAGCTTAAACCTTTCTAGCTCTGGGAAAAACTCGATGTGCTCCTAAACCAATTAGACCCTGTGTGGGCTAGTGGATCACTGACAGATACTGGCTCTCTGGAATCTTCTAGAGACATTCACATGCAAATGCCTCAAAATCTTAAAGACTACCACTCTCATGTTCCCTATGAGTCTTCTCCAAGACTCAAGTCTTCTCTGGAGGGGAAACTAATTAGTCAACACCCTTAATGTGAGGCACCTAAAATACTCCTGATACTCCAAGTCTAACTCGACCCCCAGAGTCAGATGTCGCGAGTTCAAATCTCAGTAAGGTGAAGTTTCTTAGCCTCTCCCTCCATTTCTTAATCTGTAAAATGGGGACAGTCAGAGCTCTGTATCTCACCGGGTAGTTATGAGGACTAAATAAAGCACTCAGCCCCGCATCTAGCACAGCCTTGGAGAGTAGCTCCAGGTAGTCAAGAGTCTGCAGGTTAACAGTTTATACACTCCTGTCTTTCCTCAGTGTCTTCAGGTAAATGAATATTACCTTGTGACTTTGTGACTACTAACTTTTTCTAATAAACTCTGCTATTTTTTTCTTCCAAGTTCCTTCTCCTCCACTGAACACAAATGACAGGCTCCTAATACCTGTGCAAGATCCCAGAGGCCACCCAGGTAGCAGGTGCTCAGGTAGGGGACACAAGTCTCTCAAAGCAGCTAGGGCAACCTAAGCACCCTCTTCCGAGGAAAATGGGCCCTAGGCCGGAAGAGGACCAGTGAAGCAAGGCCCAGTCCTCCATGCGTCACACCGCCTGCGGCCCTGACTCCATGCAGTGACAACTAAAGGTCACAAGGCATTGGGCTGAGCTGGGAGCAGACTCAGGACACACAAGCACCCATGCCAACCTCCTTGGTCACAGAGGCCAGTTCTCCGAGCTCCATCATTTTTGTTTTGCTAATTACAAGTGGCCCACCCCTTCATGGCTCAGAGAGCAGCCACCTCTGAGGGGCTGTGCTATGGAGTCAGTCCAGTCCCTTCCATCTGTGCCCTCTCCAGTCCTTGCAAACTGAGGATGAATCTTCCAGCTGAACCCAAAGACAGGGTCCACACAGGAGCCAGTTGTGAAGACAAAGGCTCTTCCCAGGCACTGGTCAAAAGCTATGGTACTTGGAACTTCCAAGCAGAAGTTTAGACCCCAGAGGACCTCACCAAACATGCCCTGGTCTGCACTCAAAAGAGCAGCTGAGCTTAGAAATAAGCAAGTGTGTTTGTCTGCCTCTTCTGTTTAAAGGAAGGGACCCAGGGCCCTCAATTTCCTTTCTCCCCAGGATCATCAGTCATTCGTTTTCCCTCCAACTACTCTTTTTACAAGGGACTAGAATGGCTCTGAAGCAAAGAAGTCCAAACGCAGTGCTGTCAACCTGTGGGCCCAGGTGTTATGGGAAGAAGAGTGAAGTGGAACCTCCTCTGTTGTCCCTCTGTGAATGTCGGGTGGGGACAAGACAGAAGGCCAGGGAGCAGCAAGGTCATCCCAGGAGCTCAGACACAATCAAGCTTTGTTCCTGGGCTCTGAGGAACCCACACTCTAGGAAACCCAGCCAGATAAAAGCCAAGGACACATGGCCACACATTTAGGGAGTGCCATGAAGCCAGATGTTGGAAACAGTTGGCACTGACAGCAGAAAAGGGACTGAGGGTCATTAGGACAAGTCTTTCTTAGGATAGCCAGGTGGGCAGATGGTCCTGCGGAGTGGTCTACAGGGGCTCAAAGATCCCATAAATCAGTGGATGTGATGAAACTAAGCCCTGCAAAATAAGTACTGTAGCTCAGGTGGGAGGAAGGAGACCCTGGATGCTCATGAAGGCACAGACACCAGCAAGGGGCTTTGCTCCCACACGGCCACGCCAGGGAGCTGCTCCATTCCCAGGCCACAGAGGCTCTTTGTGCCCAACCGCCCCCTGTCCCGGGGCCTCACCCCCCCAAAGAAAAAGACAGAGCAGCTGTGGCTCAGAATTAGCCATGCCACCCACAATGCCAGGCAACAAGCTGCACAAAGGCTCCTGGGGTTACAGTTTGGAGGCCTGCGTGGAGAGGGAACTGTGAATAAGCACCCTCCCCACCCCAGTCCAAGCAGCCCCATCGAGTGACTCTGATGTCCCGACAGTGCTGTACCTGCTGGGGTTCTCAACTAGGACAATTGCAGGGGCCATCCACTGGCCTTCTAGCGGTGACACTCAGACGGAGGCTGGTGTGAGGCAGGAACTGTACACCAGAAGTGACAGCAGAGGAACAAAAATGAGAGTGAATAGCTTCAGTCAAGAGTTCTGGAGAAAAGGCTCAGGTGCCACCCACCAAGCCCACCCACAGAATAAAACCCCTGCGTGCTGCTTGTGAGGAAAGATGCAGTGACCAACAGTGAATGCACTTCAAAAACTGCACTTCTCCTTCAGGGGAGGGAGAGGCCGTGAGCAGACCGCTTCAGAGGCAGGCTCAGGTGCTCAACTGGTCTCACGCCCAGTGAACCTCAAACAGGACCCACGTTAAACAGAGACAGCAGTAAAAAGTCAAGCAGAGGAACGGAGTTGCCCCACACAGAACAAATATCAGCAGCCACCTAAGTCCAGGACCCCAGGCCCTGCCCAAGCCAGGTGCTGGCTGGGTGCTTTACAAAGTTCTCACAGATGAGGTGAGGCTCCACGTAGCCACGTCACGTGGCCAGTAAGGGGCAGAGCTAGAATTTGAACCAGGACCTGGAGGTACCAACTTCCACACCCTTAGGCTTTCTGCTTTACGCAGCAGAGACCAGTAAGTGGCACAGGAGAGTGGGTGTGACATAAGCTACAAAGCCTGCCAAGAGGAGTCTCCCAGTCCCAGATGATGGGCCCACAGCACCTATCTCACCCACAGACAGACTATGCTTCCTTACAGATCCTTCTTATTTTCTGCAAGTCACTAATTCTAAATTTCAGAGGTTAACACTCCCAGGGGATAGGGCTTTTAATATGGTCAACATAGTATTCTCATCAAGAAATCAGATAAGCCAGGCTCGGTGGCTCAGCCTGTAATCCCGCGCCTTTGGAAGGCTGAGGTGAGTGGATTGCCTGAGACTGCGGGTTCGAGACCCACCTGGGCAACTTGGTGAGACCTCATCTCTACAATAAAATCAAAAAAACTAGCCGGGCGTGGTAGTGCATGCCTGTAGTTCCGGCTACTTAGAAGGCTGAGGCAGAAGGATCGCCGGAGCCCAGCAGGTCGAGGCTGCAGTGGCTGGGAGCATGCCACTGCACTCCAGTCTGGGCGACAGAGTGAGAATCCAACTCAAAAAAAAAAAAAAGAAAGAAATCAGATGGGGCTGGGAATAGTGGCTCATGCCTGTAATCCCAGCATTTGGGAGGCCGAGACAAGAGGATTGCCTGAACCCAGGCGTTCAAAACCAGCCTGGGAAACTTGGCGAGACCTCGTCTCTACAATAAATCAAAAAATTAGCCGAACGTGGTGCCTGCCTGTAATCCCAGCTACTTGGAAGGCTGAGATGGAAGGATTGCCTAAGCCCAGCAGGTCGAGGCTGTGGTGGCCATGAGCATGCCACTGCACTCCAGCCTGGATGACAGAGTGAGATTCTGACAAAAAAAAAAAAGAAGAAGAAACAGATGAGACATTAGGGGGCTGAGAGATGGGAAACCCGAATTCCAGCCTCAGACCTTCAGACCTGCCAACACCTAGGTGTGTGAACCTACACAAGTCCGTGGCTATCAGTTCTCCCCACCTGCCATATTAGAAGATTGGGCTAGGCTGGGCTATACAGAAGGGCTCACTCCCAAAAGGTAAGCATCAATGGCAGGGAACAAGAACCTCATTGTCACGGACTGGACTGATCTAACAATCAGCAGGGGAATGCAGTTCTCACTCATAGTCTAGTTCAGTCAGGAATTATGGGCCATCTAAAATGGCGCATGCCTTAATTGAGGGCTTTAGCACATTGTAGGGCGCTCAGAAGCACCAGTCTACTTTGTGGAACATGTGCTGTGGTCGCTCTGAAACCATACAGAAAATTAAACAGCTGACCCTCTGGGAGCTGCACACATCCCTGCAACAGAATAAACCTGCTGCCTCCTTTTATGAAGTACGTGATCATAAGCCAACCACTTGGTCTGAGATTCAGTCTTCACATCTGTGAAGTGAGAGGGTTCTAGCAACCCTTCAGAGGTTTTTTACTCTTTTTCCAAAGCATTTTGAGAACTGTTTCATTCCACTCCAAGACCAAGAAGACCAAGGTAGAAGAGCAGCATATTTAAATGCAGAGTTATTTTAGGAATAATAAGAACCAGATACTTCTTCCCCACTGGAGACAAAACCAGAAGAAAATATCTTTGAATTGAAAAGAGGAATTTGGGATTGATATTAGAAAGGATTTGGGGACTCAGGGCCATAAGAGCTCAGAGCCTATACCTAGGGGATGGATAACTGCTCATCTCCCCCCGTTTCCTGACATAATGATGAGCTGTCTTTCTGCAGCTGTAGCCCCGCCAGACCACTCCTGATCCTTTGCATGCTCTGAGCTTTTGCACGTGCTCTCTGGACTCCAAATACACGTCTGGCAAGGAACCAGCACTAACGTGATGGATGGACTCATGAGGCAAGCCTTACTCTGCTCAGAGTATACTCCCAGGGAAGTAAGCCACACCAACATGCCTCTATAAAGAACAAGATGACAGATGCATAAAAATGGGCTTGGGCCACCTGCTGAAGGGAGAGGGAATCAAGTGGTACAGAAGGAACAAAGTAGGAATCAGGAAACAGCACCCCCTGCTATAGAAGGAATTGGCCACATTGGCCTGAACCTATGTATCTCCACCAAGGCTTGAGTACCAAGGCCAAAAGGTGGGCATCTCTCAGACAGGGCATGTTCTTCTCCCTACATGTGTCTACAACAGAAAAAAAATAATGCTATGAAAATTAGGACATTCAAACCAGGCACAGTGGCTCACACCTGTAATCGCAGCACTTTAGGAGGCAGAGGCGAGAGGATTACCTGAGCTCAAGGGTTCAAGACCAGGCTGAGCAACCTTGTCTCTACAATAAATCAAAAAATTAGCCAGGCATGGTTCTAGCTGTGGCTCAAGCTACTTGGAAGGCTGAGGCAGAAGGATTGCCCGAGCCCATCAGGCCAAGGCTGCGGTGGCCGTGAGTGTGCCACTGTACAGCCTGGATAACAGCGTGAGACTCCGATCCCCCGCCAAAAAGAAAGAAAATTAGGACATTCAAATATCAAAGTTCAAAGAGGTCACCCAGTATTCCCTAGAACTCCCTTCTCAACTAGTCAGAGCCCAGGCATCTGAGGGTGATGGGAAGACCCGCCCCCATCCCCGCCTCAGACCCCCCCGGCCCCAGTCCAGTGGGGACCCTGGCAGCCACTTACGTAGATGAGCCCTGAGTAGTAACGCTCTTTGAGGTTGTGCAGCACCGAAGCTTCGTTGAGGCATGTGAGCTCCGCCATGTCCTCCACCTTGGAGAACTTGGGTGGATTCATCTTCTGGATGTCATCCTTGTTCACCTTCACCTTCTTCCCATTCTCCACCAGCTCCACGATGGCCTCCTCGCCCACCTCCTCCTTGAGGCTGGCAGGCTCGAAGCCACTCTTGTCGGAAGGCACCCATACCAACTTCTTGGCAGCCCAGTCAGCCTGGGCCAGCGGGTTATTGATGAAGTTTTTGTCCACATAGAGGTACTTATCAGCAGCTTGCTGTGCCATGGTGACTCACAGCCAGGACCTAAGGGAGAAAAAAGGACCACAGGTTAGATATGACTGCGTCAGCCACACAAGAGTCGCTGAAACACACCTTTCTCTTTGCAAACCACATAAGACTACAATACAGTAAAACGCTACATAACCAGGCTGCACAACTGGCCAAAAGTTTCCTGCTCCACAGTTTGAGGAGAAAGATGTGCATCATTGAAAAAGCACGTTGATAGCAGGAATTTTGTTAAAAATTAATGGTAAGATGTATCATCCTAGGTTCAATACACAATCAAACAAATCTATAAACTAAACTGTCATGTCAAATGTCAAGAATAATAAGAGTCTCAAAGACGGATTCAATTACAGTCGCTATGCTACACATGCAAAGGCAGCAAAGCAACCACACAATGTAGGAGGACTTCCAACAGAGAGAGGTTTCCAATTAGCCAAAAATGGCAACTGACTACAAAAGAACATAATGGAAGTTCCCAGCTTACAAAATGTCTTTTTTTTTCATAAAGTCAACTAAGGCAAGAGAAGAAAATAAAACACAAATATATGCTGCCACCAGATTTTAAGTTTACCTTGGTAAGACAGCCCAAAAGAGGTGAGCAGAAGAGAAGTAAGGCTCCAGAAACATCACAAAGAGCAGTAAAAGAGCTTCCTTGCAGGGACAGTGGGGTAGAAGGCAACCCTCACAACGTATGGGCCAGGAGAATTTAAGCACATGGGTTTGCTTTTTTCTTTTTTTGAATTGGAGTCTCACTCCTTCGCCTAGGCTGGAGTGCAGTGGCATGCACACTCATGGCCACCCGAGCACGGACCTGCTGGGCTCTGGCGATCCTTCTGCCTCAGCCTTCCAAGTAGCCAGAACTGCAGGCACACACTACCACGCCCAGGTAAATTTTTTCATTGTAGAGAAGAGGTCTCAACAAGTTGCCCGGGCTGTTCTCGAACCCGTGGGCTCAGGCAATCCCCTCACCTCGGCCTCCCAAAGTGCTGGGATTACAGGCTTGAGCCACCGTGCCCAGCCGGGTTTGCTTTTTTCAAAACTCATTTGAAAAATAAAGATATAAAATAATAATCCCTTATATCTGTGTGATTTTAGTTTATGAAATGCGTTCACATGCATTTCACTATCTTGAAAGATCTTTGTTATAACTCTGTAAACTAGGTAGAATACATACAGTTACTGCTATTTTATAGATGAGGACACAGGGGCTCCCTGGAGTCAAGGGGCTGGTCCAGTCACCCAGTAAGGACTTTGGACTCCTAGCCCTGGGGCCTTTCCTAACACAGCAGTTATTCCAACTCAGAGGTGCAGGCTGGGGTCACCTGAGACTGTTGCTTTGAGTGAACTAAAAGCAGAACTTGGTAACCCAAGTCTAAAACAGACTCAGCCCATGGCCACCAGAGGAAGTAACCCCCAGGCTCAGTGCTGCCTCCCCACAAGATCAAGATCAGGAAGGCTTTTCCCTCAGTAAGATCAAGCCCCCTCCCCACAGCTTCAGTAATCTAGAAAGGTCCTAGACCCAAATCCAGAGTCACACGGGCTTTCAGGCTTCCAGTTCCAACGGGGACTTGGATGCCAAGGAGGCTGGGGCTTGTGAGAGAAAGAACAAAAGGAAAAGTCTGGGCCATCAAGGTCTTTTTACCTGGGCTCATAAATGGCTTCCAGATCAAGGCTGAGGGGTCCCACAACCCACTCCAGGAGGGGCTGTTTTCCAGGAAACCTGCTTGTCAGCTCCCTCTTGACTGGGGCAAGTCCCAGGAGCAGGACTTGGCAGCCTCACCAGCTCCCTGGGCCAGTGGCTCTGTTTACATTCTCAGCACTAGCAAACCCTGCAGCCCCTGTGGGGACCTAGGGCATATCCACCATGCAAGGACCACCCCAAGAGAAGGCAGGGCCCAGAGTTAGTCAGCAGAAACAAGGTAGCAACAGCGGCTGTGAGCCACCTGGCTGGTCCTGTCTTTCCTGTGGTCTGGGGCCTAGGGTGTGCACAAGCAGCAGGGTACCACCAGCTCATTTCCAGCTGTCTGCACTTCTGCACTGGCCAGTCTCCTCAAGCAAACTTCACTTTATCCCAGCAGCACCCACCCTGGTGCAGTCAACAGCAAAAGCATCTCTCTGCTGGAGTTAAACCCCCGTTGCCCTCTGCTTCCCTGCTATGCATCTGACCACTAGTCAGCCGGTCTCTCCAAAGTTCCCAGGCACCTAGGACCCAGGCTCCCCATCACATCCCTGTCCGGCTCAAGAACTTGCAACCATCACAGAACACAACTTCAACTTTTTCGTAGACCTCAAGCCCACAGAGGATAAAACCTCTTCATCAATGCAGACAGGGAGATTCACTTGAACCCCATCCCCCCAAATCCCAAGTCTGCTGCTGGTTAAGAAAGAGTTCTGCTGATCCAGTCAGTAAAGACATCACCATCCTTTATAAGATCCCTACCAAGAGAAGAAGGGAAAGGACACATTATTAAACACCTACCTACATCAAGCGGAGGTAATATTCTACCTCACTTAACTGTCAACCACCCTGGAAAAGAGCTGTTATCATCTCCAATTCATAAACTAGAAAACAGGCTCAGAGAGGGCATGACACTTGTCCAGAGTTGCCCAGCCCAGTCGTGGAGTGGGATTATAACCCAGATCCACTTCGCCCCTGTGCCTGACCTCTTCCCAGTACACTTGTGCCTGGGGCCCTGCGGAAGTCAGGCTGGCACTGGAGCTGGGCTGTAACTGTCTCCGTAAGCTGAGTCCAATGTGGGGAGTGGAGAGGAATGCATTCCAAAGCGTTCAACAAATATTTACTGGATGTTGTCGGGCAGGCAGGAGGCCGAGAGAGTGAGCCTTCCCAGCATGGACCATGCAGCCTGTCAGAAAGCAAGCTGTGTCACAATTTAGCATTCTCGCTCTCTCGGCGAGCTACCATCAGCAGCAAGCACACAGCCCACTGGCGATGGCAGAAAGTCTGGCCCGCCACACTCCACTTCAACCCAGCAACACTAACCCTGATGTGGCCAACAGCAAAGCTCCCGGCTGGTGGCCTGGCTTCTCGGCAGCTGGTGCGCTCCCTTCCGGCTGTGGGCCCTAGGCACTTGGCCTAACCTGGAAATCTGCTCTGGAAGGCCGTGAACATCACACCAGCTGGCAGGAAAGGAATGACCACCCTCGGCGCCTCGCCCTGCCTAACCTTCAGCCTTGGTGGGAGGGAAGGGAAGAGCCACAAGCCATCGGGTCTGCCCCAGTGGCTAGCAGAAGCCTGGACACCAAGCCACACTTCCTGCTAGAGGAGGGAATCGCAAGGCAGCCCCTCAGGGCTGCCCCCCTACAGCTCCATGTCCCAGGCGCCAACCGAAGGTCAGAGCCCCTGCTTGCCTCGGCACTTCCCTCCCAGCAGAACTTTTCATTAAACAAGGCTGGGCCCTGCTTGGCCTGGCCAAGGACGGAGCTATT
>CAUYQG010039480.1:0-27324 GCA_963574415.1 Tarsius wallacei | reverse complement strand
TGTCGTCCAGACTGAAGGACTGGAGTGCAGTGGCACGTTCCCGGCCACCGCTGATCCTTCCGCCTCAGCCTTCCAAGTAGCTGGAACTCAGGCGCACGCTACCACGCCCGACTAATTGTGTGTGTGTGTGTGTGTGTGTGTGCTACCACGCCCGACTAATTGTGTGTGTGTGTGTGTGTGTGTGTGTGTGTGTGTGTGTGTGTGTGTGTGTTGGAGTCTCACTTTGTCGCCCAGACTGGAGTGCAGTGGCCGGGATGGCCGCTCCCGGCCACTGCAGCCTCTGCCTGCTGGGCTCCGCAATTCTTCCGCCTCAGCCTTCCAAGTAGCTGAACTACAGGCGCGCGCTACCACGCCCAGCTAATTTTTTGATTTATTGTAGAGATGAGGTCTCGCCAAGTTGCCCAGGCGGGTCTCGAACCCGCGGGCTCAGGCAATCCACTCACCTCAACCTCCCAAAGTGCGGGATTACACGCTGAGCCACCGAGCCTGGCTGCTTTTCTTTTTTAGTGATATGAAACTCTCTCAAGGGATATCATACTCTCTGGTTGTCAAATCTGGCCACATTACACCTGCAATTATCCCCCATATTCCTGCATCATTAATTTCTCCTCTTTGCCCAACACTGGTCAGCAATAGGTGCTAGAAGTTTCCACAGCCCCCCGACCCTGTTTCCCTGCAGATACAGACCTACTGTGTCTCTGCTCCCTGTCACTGCGGAGTACTTGAAATAGTTCTCTTTGCCCTCCCTCCACTTCTCACTCCATTTTCTCTTCAGCTCACTCCAGGCTGGCCTTGGTGTGCTGACCATTTCTCTGAAACTGCTCTTATCTCTGTCACTTGTGGAGACATCCAGGGGAACTTCCTCTAATCCATCCTGGGACCTCTCGGGAACATTTGACCCAAATGACCACCCGCTCTTTTTAAAATAAAATATTTTATTTCTTGTCTTTCATGACCTCATACATTTTCCTCGTAATTAGAGGGCCATTCTTTTCACATCAGCACAACGACTCTTCCTTTTCTGTGTGTTTGAGGTCTCTTCTCCCCTCAGCTCACTGTAGCTGTCATGTTCTTCTAGGGCTGTTCTACTATTATATACTGGAGAGTTGGATCTTTCTAGTTGTACCTTCTCCCCTGGTATCCAGACCGATAGCCAGTTACCTACTATGCATTTCTACTCCAGGTAACACAACTTAAAGCAAATAGGATGCTCATTGCCTCTTTCATCCTCAATTTACTCCTCAATCATTCATTCATATGATCTATTCAAAATCCTAGCAATCATTCTTAATTCTTCTCTTTCTCTCCTTAAGTACCCATGGCATCCAAATTATCAGTAAGTCCCATAGTTTTCATGTCCAAAACACATTTCTAGCCCTTCCTCTCCCCTCCGTCTTCACAGCTTGTGGCCTGACAGGCCACCATGGTCTGTCAGTTGGATCAACTCAACAGGCTTTTAACTCTTCTCACTCTGTCACCTAGGCTGGGGTGCAGTGGCACACTCATGGTCACCGCAGCCTTGACCCCCTGGTCTCAGGTGATCCTTCCACCTCAGCCTTCCAATAGCTGGAACTACAGGCACCTGCCACCATGCCCAGCTAATTTTTTTGATTTATTGTTGAGACGAGGTCTTCCCAAGTTGCCCAGGCTGGTCTGAACCCCTGGGCCCAGGCAATTCTCTCGCCTTTGCCTCCCAAAGTGCTGGGATTGCAGGTGTGAGCCACAACGCCCGGCCTTATTTGCTTCTTTTGATAACAAGTCCTCCTTCATTTGGATGTGAGCTCCAAGGTGGCAGAAACCTTTTCTGACTTGGTTTTCCTCGAAGTCCCAGGGATTAAAACAGTGAACAGTGCTTGACATATAGTAGATGGCCAATGTGTGACAATGGAATGGATTAATGGGTGAATGATAAGTGGACTCAGAGTACCTGGCTTAGAAAGTGCTTGGCAGTGATTTGGAATTATTTTCCTTAAATATTGTCCTGAAGCTGAACTGATAGGCTGACGGTAAAAAGTGAGAAGTCTGTGAATGGTGAAGATGCTTCAGTGACCTGCTTGTGTGATGAGGAGGCCTTAAGCAAGACTAAAATCTCCTTTATTTTCTTGTTCAAATTCTGAATAATTAATCATAGACAGCACTTACCATACCTTCTCTTACTTTCTCTTCCAATAACTGAGAATTAACTCGCCATATGAAGCATCATAGTAGCCTGATTCCTATGGAAGACCCTCTTTGAGGTTGAAAAAGCTCAACTCAGAACAATCCCATGTCATCTGAAGACAGAACCAAGAAAATACAGCAGAATAATTTCCAATTAATACAATCTTTTAAGGTAATATTTTATTACTACAGTATATCTGTAATAACTTTATCTATCCTTTGTATCTCACTGGAATTTTTTTAGCTTGAAAAATAAGATTTCATTTTAATGTATGGATTTATAGTTTCAGAGTGACTTAGGGAAATTTAGGTCACAAGTCTCTTATTTGGCCTCTTGGAGGCAAAGGCCTGGATAAGAATGGCCCCTGTTCTGAGGAATTTTAGTATCATGGGGTGCAGAACACAGACATGGCTGATGGAAAGACGAGGCATACTATGGTGGTGGCAGTGGTGCGCTCACCGTGGTGCTGACCCAGTGTCTCCGTCTATGCAAGAAGGCAATGATGGAGAGGAAGGAAGAAATAAATGAGTGAGAGTAGAATGTGTTCCAAGGAGCTAGAAGCAGGTCTAACATTGAGGGGAAGGGCAATAATAAAGAGGGTTTAAATTGGCATCAAGGCAAAAGCTGAATTCCAGCAGGAACATCCTATAAAAGAGCTCACAATCCACCCTTGAGGCCACTGGTTCTCAACTCCTTTGCATGTGAGGAACTCCTTAATGCCAAAATTGGAATGTTTGTTATCCATGAACTGAGAAAATACACAGAGAAAAAACTTTAATAGTTTTAAAAGTAAAACAAATTAATATTGCCTTTAACTTATTTTTTTTAAGACTCAAAACCTCAGATAACTGAACAATTTTGTTCCCTATTGATGGGCTATGTCCTTTGCCTACAAACAATTCACAGGACACATGGAAGTTAACTGATCTCTAGTAATTCACACTGAAAGTCGCTATTTAAGGCAGGGAGGAAGCAGCGTGACCCAATGGGAGTCACACAGGTAGACGTTTCCATCCTGCCCTCCTACTTACTAAGTCTTTGGTAGTAGGCAACTAATGAACTTGTTGAGGTTCAGTGCCCTTGCCTGCAAAATGGGAGCAAAAAGATGTGCTTAAATGGGTTTTAAAGGAATAAATATCAATTATCTTGTGTTATAGGGAGAGAGGGAGACTAGGAGTAAAGAGTTAAGCTTGAATCCCAGGCTATCGTTTGGGTGAGTAAGTGGGTGGCTGAGTCACTAATAAACAGAGGGAGAGAGAGAAAGAGAGGGGATGGGGAGAGAGAGAAAAAGAGAGAAAGGGAGAGAGAGAGAGAGAGAGAGAGAATGGAGAGGAGAGAAAAGAAGAGATGGGGAGAGAGAGAAAAAAATGCAGAAGGAATGGTCAGAGTGTGGGGAGCCTAATAGGAAGACAGAAAAGTTAATTGGTAGTATGAGGACCATGGGTACCCACTTGTCACTGAGGACAAACCTACTTCGCCAACCTATACGAGTATTGGTATGATGAGAGTAGAGATACAGGAACAGAAGAGACTATTTTCTAAGTTCCATAAGGAGAAGAATGAAGGAAGACTGACAATATAACAGTTGTGTCCCAACTACTGTCTATATCAAATATTTATCTAATAAAATACAGACAAATTGGCATACTTTAACAATATGTTAAAATATTGATAGCTTTATTGGTATTATAGGTCTCATGCCATAAAAACAAGAAAATAAATGGGCTCATATTAAAGTTTAATTTTTTAGTCAACATTTACCAGTTGTTACAGAGGTTAAGTCAAATCCTTCTATGAAGTCCTGTGATCTCTTTTGCTATTTACTATTCTCTTGCTTTTTCCTCTCTTCTCTTTTCTCCATCAACAGTAGAGGCAAACGACACACAGATTATTCACCATCGGCCAATGAAAGTGAGAGGTGTTGGAAGGAGAGCCCGTTTTCTTGGGCCCTCTTCAGTGTAAGGAAGCAGACTGGGGAGAATATTGCATCATGGCCTAATTACAACATTATTGTAATTAATAACCTTTATTTCATATGTAACCATTCAGAAAATGTTTCCATTTGGTCTTCTATCTTGGAAATACCTAAGGATCAACTCCATAAACAGATGATTCCTGGCAAATTTGAGTACACAATTGAGGTGGGTGGAGCTCAGAACATGCTACCTGAAAATGGGACACCTCAGCAATAGAGAAAACCACAGAATCAGGAAAGCCCCTCTCTCACCTTTTCCGCTCACTTCTCCCTGAAGAAGGCTACTAGACCCTCATTTGGAGAGATGCCTCCTTATACCCAGAGAAAAGAAACATTCTTATCACTGAAGTCACAGAGACACAGAAGAATTTGAACAACCGGGTCTTGCTAAGTTCCCCCAGCCTAGTACCATTGGATTACACCCCCTTTGTCCAAACACACTTCTCCATGACTGTCCATCTCTGCGTCAGACCGAAGAATAAACATACACAAGTTTACCTGTGTTTTGGGGTCTTCATTTTCTTATGTAAGTTCCCATGTCACATAAAACCTATATTAAATACATCTGTAGGCTTTTCTCTGGTGAATCTGTCTTGCCATAAGTACCACAGCCAAGGATCTAGCAGTGAGCGAAGAAGAACTCTTTTCCTCCCCTTCAAGGCATAGATCTTTGCAATGCAGACACTTGCTCTCAGATGAACAGTTGAAAGCTTTGGGCTACATTTAATCTTGTGGTATCTATAAAATTCAGCAAAAAATTCGGAGAGTCTTTTTCAACCTAAAAGTATGTGATTTTGTTTTGATCCCTTTTGGATTGAGATATTACCTATTTTGAGGTTTTTCTTGAACCAAGAGGTGGTAACACATTTGTATTTATAGTCATGGAAACACAGCTTAACTTTAAAAGTTGTTAGCATAGAAAGTATAAAACTGTGGTTGTTGATTCAGAAGAGTGCTCTGATTTTTTCCTTCTTTTCCCATGTTTTCTCTTTCCATTTCCTTCTCTTTCCCTTTCACCTGCTGTCCTCCTTTCCCTTCAGTCCTCTCTCTGTTTCTTTTTCTTTTCTTCTTCTATATAGTATTGATACTACACCCTCTTTTCCAAGTAGAACATAAAATGTGCACTTTTTTCCCTTTCATTCTTTCACCTTAAAATGAGAATATCAGCAAATAGTGCTGAAAAAACAGAATATGACATGAGAAAAAATGGATCTCAAATATTATAGTATTTGATCATGGTGAAGATGTGGAACAACTACAACTCTCATACTGTGGAAAAGTAAAATGATACAACTCTTTGGAAAATAGTTGGTAGTTTTTTATAAAGTTAAAAATACAGTTTCTATATGACCCAGCAATTGTACTTTTATCCACTTACCCAAGATAAATGAAAATACATGCTCACACAAATACTTATACATTAATGACTATGGTCACTTTAATCATATTAGTCTAAAATGTTTTAATTAAAATTGGAAACAATCCCAATATCCAACAAAAGGCAAATGGTTAAAAAAAAAATGTAGCATTGGCCGGGCATGGTAGCTCAAGCCTGTAATCCCAGCACTTTGGGAGGCCGAGGTGAGAGAACTACTTGAGCCTGCCAGTTTGAGACCAGCTTGAGCAATTTGGCAAGATCTCACCTCTACAGTAAATTAAAATAATTAGCCAGGCATGGTAGCATGTGCCTGTAGTTCCAGCTACTTGGAAGGCTGAAGTGGAAGGATCACCTGATTCCAGCAGGTTGAGGCTGCCGTGCCCGTGAGTGTGCTACTACACTCCAGCCTGGGTGACAGAGTGAGACTTCAACTCAAAAAAAAAAAAAAAAAAGTAGGATTTTCAAACAATGAAATACTATGGAGGAATTAGAAAAAAGGAACTATTCATATATATAACACAGATGAATTTCAAAAACATTATTTTACATAAAAGAAAGCAGATACAAAAGAATACATACTATTGATTTCATCCATGTAAAATCCTGGGAAAAGCAAAGTTAGTCTTTAGTTACAGAAAGCAGACTAGTGGTAGTATGGAGTTGGAGGGGGCAGGGTTGACTACAAAGAAGCACAGGGAACTTTTTGGGGTGATAGAAATTTTCAGCCTTTTATTACAATGTGATTTCATAAGCATATATTTTTGTAAAAACTCACACAACAGTATAAGTGTACAATATTTAAATAAGGATTATTTCCTAAGAATGTATTATGAGAAAATGATTGTGTTTTCATCAATTATGAAAATTTTTATGACATATGATTTAGGTAAGCCACATCTGTAATCTCAGCACTGAGGGAGGCCAAAGTGAGAGGATAACCTGAGCCCAGCAGTTTGAGACCAGCCTGGGCAACATGGTGAGTCCTCATCTCTACAATAAAAAAAGAAAAAAAAAAATAACCCACACGTGGTGGCTCATGCCTATGGTTCCAGCTACTTGGAAAGCTTTCTGCCTTAACCCAGCAGGTTGAGGCTGCGGTAGCCATGATCCTGTCACTGCACTCCAGTCTGGGTGACAGTGAGACTCTGACTCGAAACAAAATAAAAAAAGATTTAGCTTCTCAACGAAAGTCAAGTTGTTTCCATTATAGGTTACATCCCCAGTTTTTTAAATGAATGTGACATAGCTTCATAAGACTACATAATTGCACTCTCTCCCTACCTTTATCTTAGTGCCTCAGTTCCTGAGATATGGGTTTCTGCAGGTGGCATAGGATAGTGTGGTTTAGACATTTGGTTAGTCTGTACTGGGCCCTAGAATAACTCACTACAAGTTACTCATTATCACTATGAAAAGCTCTTTTAAGTGCTAACACTTTAAAAAACCTTCCAGAGAGAATATGGCAGTTTTATTTTTAATTGTTGTTTTTGCTAGTAAATAAAGAAAAAAGATTTCTGATGTGTAATATTTCTGACACTAGAGAGAATAACATATAATGGGAACAATAAAAGTTCATTAATTATTGTAGCACTGTAAAATTATAGCCACAGAAGCAGAATCTATGCTGGATAATATTTATGTAATTAAAAATAAAATTTGGTTTTTTGAAGATCACAAAAATATAGCTACGCCAAGTACAAAAAGGACAATTAACCATTTATTCAGTTACTAAAGGCTTTTTCCCCCACAGGGATGTTACTATTCCTTTTTAGATTTCTACTGTTCAAAATTTCATTACCATTTGGTTAAATAAAAATATTTGATACATTCTTTAAACATTTAATACAATCAATTTTCAAACAGAAATTTTTAGGTAATATAAAGAGTAAAGCTCAACGCTTTCATTTTTTTTTTTTTTTTTAGAAAGCAGGATTTATTGAGAGGGCAGAAAATTTTCCACAGTAGGAGGGGACCCATGGGGCTTGCCCAAAACTCAACTCTTAAAAAATGTTCAGTACTCCAGTTTTGTTGTTATAAAATTAACTTTCAGTTATTTACTTATTGAGGCTGTGCATTGCTAATGTGCTGTGATTGTGTAATGGGGGACACAAAGATAGTTATTTGGAAAATTAAACAAAGAAACAAACATGCATACACTATCTTATATTTCAGATTGCCTACAATTAGTATTAGAGAGGTATCAACGAATTATTTTGGGAATTTGGAAGTGATCAGTTTGAAGAAGCAGGAAAAATTAACAGGGGACACTGTAACTAAGGTAAACGACAAATCATTGAGCCCTACCCCAGGTATTTGTGGAGAAGTTCTTTGGTACTTCTTACACTTTCTAAAGTTTGGGAACCACTACTTTAAGTGACAGCACTTGGGTGAGTGATATTTATGAAGTAGGTGCCTTTTCCACAGAGCAAAAGGAGTGCAGAAAGACAGTCTAGTGGGAAGAGAGACAGGGACACATGAAATTTTATATTATTGAGAGTCTATAGCTGCCAGGCTAAATTAGGCTTTCTGTAGTAGACAAGATATGGGCACTACAGCTTTTCCACCAGAGTATTACTGTCACTATCTTGCAATTTAAAAGCATTCTCTGGTTGAGGATGAACTGACATTGTTCAGCAGGCAGTGTGCGAAGATGGCTGGAGGGAAGACAGGCTGAATAAACTGGGCAGGTAGAATCCCTGGTCAGCTACATTGGACCAAGTCAGAGCAATGCTGGGCTTAACAAGGGCAACGGCTGAGGAAAGGAAGAGTGGTTAGGTTTGAGAGAAAAAGTGTTCTAGAAATGGATTCCACTGTCCAGGTTCCATGGAACATTTGTTGTTTCTCTATTTTTAGCTCTGCTAGATGCCTGTGATTTTCTACTCAGCATGTGGGATGAGGATAAAGTATTTGGCTTTGAAATGGATGTATTGACTCCATCCCAATACCACCCTTAGGATACTTAGAAAACTACAAGAGAGGAAAAAGAAAACTCTGAAGAGTTCAGGGCTTCCACAGCAGCAAAGATCTCGAAAGACATCTCAGAAATCAGCAAGCACATAGAAGCAGCAAAAAGTGAAGGCCCATGGGAAGATGGTGGCAGAGTCAGTCGGACTATGCAAGTTCCAGTGTGAGTGAGGGAGTGTATGGAAAATTTTTCATATGTGTCTCTGAGTAAGTGGGCATGTGAGTGGCTAAGTGGGGACTTGGGAGCAAGTGGCCAGTACTCTCCTGGGGAAGTGGCTGATGCTGCAGCTGCTCTGCTTGGACCCTAGCACTGCCCGGGGAGCAGAAACCAAGTGCCATTTTAAAAAAATTAGCAAAGCCCCTCCAGCAAAGAAATTGCTGGGAGTCATCACCAGCTCCAGGCTCTGCCTCACCACCACAGTGCCCGGCCGGACACTGGCTGCAGGGGG
Source organism: Tarsius wallacei (assembly GCA_963574415.1). Classification (NCBI taxonomy): domain Eukaryota; kingdom Metazoa; phylum Chordata; class Mammalia; order Primates; family Tarsiidae; genus Tarsius; species Tarsius wallacei. Next base: position 18,397 of record CAUYQG010039480.1, on the reverse strand, counting down.
AGCACAGTGAGGGAGCCTAGAGGCAGAACCCCACTGGAGAAGAAGAAATGGGCACCCTGCCACCGTCTTGAAAACTGGGCATGGAAGAGTTTTGGCTTACTCACCATGGACCAACAGACCTGATCTCTGTGAAGGCATGTTAACTACTCAGGGGTTGATCATTTCCCAGAGGGAATATCCTAAAAACACAAACTCTGGAGGGACAGGACAAGTGCTGAGTCTCAGGAGCCCCACCCCCTACACTGATTCAGTCATGGGACAAAAGATGTGACCAGAAAAGGATAAGGAAGACCCTCAAAGAGATCAGCACTGAATCCGGGGCTAACCCAACCTCCTCCTCCCCTGCAATCCTCTGAGCATCAGACCCACATGGCTGGAGCACAACTGAAAGGGATGAACCCAGAGGGGCCTGGAAGTCAGTCGCAATAGGAGAATTCTACTCCAGGATAAGCCTGGCTGGGATGCCCCCTGTCAGCACCTGGGGAAGAGATAATTCTGCACCTCCCAACCAGAAGGGATCCCCCAGACCACATGAGAGTGGGAGGGGAGGACTGAAGCCCCACCCACACCCACCAACTCCTCCTCCTTCCCCAAGTGAGACACCGGGGAGATTGCAAATGAGGCGCCACAGCTTTGTAGGAGACAGGAAAGGGATTACCTGTGAGCAGCTGAGAGGAAAAATTACAGAACATGCCACATAAGGGAAATTTGTTTTTTGTTTGTCTTTTTCCTTTGTGCATGAATATGTATGTGAGGGTTTGACATAGAGTCCCCCATCTTTTTTTTTCTTTTCTTCTTCTTTCTTTTTTTGTTTTCTGTGTATGCATGTATGTGAATGATTGATTGTTCATCTTTCAGGTTTTTCATCTTTTTTTTCTTCTCTTTTTTTAGTTTGATGTGTGTGTGTGAATGTGTGTGTGAGGGTTTGATTTGCATTCCTTTTTTTCCTCTCTCTTTTCTTCTTTCCATTTTGTGTTAGGTGTGTGCGTGCATGTGTGTGTGTTTGTTTTTTGCTTTGGCTTTGGCTTTTGTTTTTCTGTGTGTGTGTGTGTGTTTTATCTTATTTCATTCTACTTTTCTCTGTTCTCCTCATTAATGTTACTGTATCATGGACATGGGGTACATGCACGTACCTATTGCATAGTCATATAGAGTGGTGGTGGGGAGTGGGTCTCAGGGAACCCATACCACAATCATTGTGATTTACAAGTAGTTTCTGAGTCTTAGCTCCCCATCCTCCCCCATATTCCACTTTCAAAACTACAAGAGACTGCAAAGCTTCCCATCCTCAACCCTGTTTCAAAATAGAACAAATTCAGAGCCCTGATCAGGGAAGAATAGAGGGCTGAACAAACATCAGAAGTAAAGGCCTCTCCTACTGCCACTGAACATGGAACTGAAGAGAAAAGAAAGAGATCTGTCACAAGTGATAAAAATCAGTGGAAGAACAAAGGTAATTCCCAGTGAAACAAAGAGAACATGCCTGAAAAATTGAACCTCAGACCAAACAATGAAAGTCACCACTGACTGGCCCCAGAATACTACAGGGATTAGGGAATGGATGGAAAGAGTGAATAAAACTAAAGAAAGACAAGATACAACACTGAAAGAACTTGCATCAGAGATTGTGGCCATAAAAAATTTCATCCAGGAAATAAATAACAAGATGACAAGCATGGAAAGCAGAATTAATCAGGCAGAAGAAATAATCTCAGAAATTGAAGACCAAAACAAGAAATCAACCTGATCTGTAAAAAAACATAGGAAAAAAACTCAGAAAGAAAGAACAAAGCCTCCAAGAGATGTGTGATTATATCAAGAAGCCAAACCTATGCCTGGTTGGTATCTCAGAAGAAGAAAGGAAAAGGGTGAACACCTTGGAGCAAGTATTCCGGAAGGTTATCCAAGAAAACTTTCCCCATCTCACCAGATAAATTACCATCCAAATGCAAGAGATACAGAGAACCCCGCAAGACATCAAACGGGAAGATCAACCCTTAGACATATAGTAATTTGCCTATACAAAGTAGGTACAAAACAAAAAATCCTAAAGACAGCAAGAAAAAAAGGTCAGTCTATCTACTGGAGAAAACCAATCAGAATAGTAGCAGACCTACTGGCAGAAACACTATAAGCTAGAAGAGACAGGAGCCCAATACTCAAAGTCCTCAAAGATAAACAATTTCAACCAAGAATTTCCTACCCAGCCAAGCTCGCTTCATCAGCAATGGAGAATTAAAATTCTTCCTAGACATCCAATCCTTAAGAGATTATGCAGCTTCCAGACCAGTTCTACAGGAGCCACTTAAAAAGGTATTAAGCACAGAAGAAAGAAAGAAAAAAAGAGAATGACCACCTACTTCCGAAGAGAACAGGAGAACACAGAATCAACAGAGAATACATCACGACTGCAAATTTGAAAACACACACATACATGAACCCAAAGTTGAAAGAAAACAAAGAAAAAACTTCATAAGAACCTCATGACAGGGATAAGCAATCACATTTCAATAACTAGCTGGAACATGAATGGACTAAATGTACCACTGAAAAGACACACAATGGCAAACTGGATTAAAAAACCGATTATTAGCTGTATTCAGAATGCTCATCTCACCATAAGAGATGCACACAGACTCAAAGTTAGAGGATGGAAAATGAGCTGCCAGGCAAATGGATCACAAAAGAAGGCAGGAGTTGTGATCTTAACATCAGACAAAACAACTTTTAAGTTATCAAAAATTTAAAAAGATATGAAAGGACACTACATAATGATAAAAGTTTCAATCCATCAACAAGAAATATCCACCCTAAACATATATGCACCCAACACAGGAGCACCAGCATTTATAAAGCAACTACTATGTAAACAAAAGAAAGATATTGACTCTAGCACTATTATAGCTGGGGACTGAAATACCCCACTAACAACCCTAGATAGGTTGAGGCAAAAAATCAACAAAGAGATCTGGAAACTCAACTTGACACTTGACCAAATAGACTTAATAGATACCTACATAACACTTCACCCAATAACCACAGAATATACATTCTACTCATCATCACATGGAACATACTCCAAGATTGATCACATTCTTGGCCATAAATCAAGCATAAACAATTTTCATAAGATTAAAATACTGCCAGGCACCTTCTCAGACTACAGTGGAATAAAAATAAATGCCAACACCAACAAAACTCCCCACAAACTCACAAAGACATGGACACTAGACAGCATGATGCTGAATGACTACTTGTCAACACAGAAATCAAAACAGAAATTAAAAGATTTCTAGAAACAAAGAAACATCTTACTAAACCTCTTGGATGTCATGAAAGCAGTTTTGAGGGGGGAATTTAAATCTCTATGAACACACATCCAAAAAAAATGGAAAGATCACAAGTTGACAGCCTAACAAATTTCCTAAGGGAGCTGGGAAGACGAGACCATCAAACTCCTAACTATAGCAGAAGAATCCAGATCACCAAAGTAAAATCTCAAATACAGGACACAGACGACAAAATGTCAGAAAAAATGAACAAAACAAAAAGCTGGTTCTTTGAATGAATATACAAGATTGATGGACCCCTAACCAGAATGACCAAGAAAAAGAGACAATCAGACTGACACAATCAGAAATGCCAAAAATCAAATCACAACAGACCCCAAAGAAATACAAAAGATTATCAGAGACAAAAAAGCACACCTGTATGAAACAAACTTGATAACCTAAATGAAATGGAGGATTTTCTGACATCACACAACCTCCCAAGGTTGAAACAAGAAGACATTGAGACACTAAATAGACAACCCAGAAAATTGACTCCATCATAAGAAAACTATCTACCAAAAAAAGCCCTGGACCAGATGGCTTTCCAACAGAATTCTACAAAACATACAAGGAGGAGCTGATGCCAATTCTACTGAAAGTATTACAGGCTATTGAGAAAGATAGAATTCTCCCCAAATCATTTTATGAAGCTAACATCACACTGATACCCAAACTGGGTAAAGATCCAACAAAAAAAGGGAACCTCAGGTCAATATCCCTAATGAACATAGATGCAAAAATTCTTGACAAGATTTTAGTGAGTCAGATCCAATAACACATCTCAAAAATCATCCACCATGACCTAGTAAGCTTCTTCCCTGGGATGCAGGGCTGGTTCAACATCTGCAAGATCAAGATGTAAAAACAAGAACCAAATGACTATATCAATAAATGCAAAAAAATCCTTTGTTAAAATCCAGCATCTTTTCTTGAAAAAGACCCTTGAACACCTAGGCATATAAGGAACATACCTTAAAATAGTAAGCACCGTCTACAATAAACCCTCAGTCAACATACTGCTAAATGGACAGACACTAGCATTTCCCTTGAAAACCAGAGCAAGACAAGGCTGTTTACTCTCAACCTTCCTGTTCCACATTGTGTTGGAATTCCTAGCAAGAGTAATTAGACAAGAGAAGGAAATCAGGGGTATCCAAATAGGAAAAGAGGAAGTTAAATTATTCCTCTTTGCTGATGATATGATCCTATATCTTGAAAATCCAAACCTCCTTGCACTGATAAAGGACTTTGGCAAAGTCTCAGAGTAAATATAAATGTGTAAAAGACAGTTGCATTCATATACATCAACAACAAACAGATAGAGAACCAAATAAAAAGTGCAATCTCATTCACAATAGCCACACAAAAAAATGAAATACCTCGGCATCTTCCTAACTAGAGAAGTGAAAGACCTTAACAGTGAAAACGACAAAACACAGCTCAGAAAAATCCAAGAAGACACAAACAAATGGAAAAATATTCCATGATCATGGATAGGAAGAATCAACATTGTTAACATGTCCATCCTACCAAAGACAATCTACGGATTCAATGCAATACCCATTAAATTATCAACATTATTCTTCTCAGACCTGGAAATGACAATACAGAAATTCATATGGAAACATAAATGACCACAAATAGCCAAAACAATCCAATCCTTAGTAAAAGAAACAAAGCTAGAGGTATCACACTTCCAGACTTTAAACTTTATTATAAGGCTACAATAATCAAAATAGCCTGGTATTGGTACAAGAATAGGCATACAAACCAATGGAACAGGATAGAGTCCATAAACAAAACTTCAATTTCTCAACCAACTCATCTTCGACAAAGCCACCACCAATAACCACAGGGAAGTGGAGAATGTATTCAGAAAATGTTGCTGAGAAAACTGGCTGATCACATGCAGAAGATTGAAACAGGATACCTACCTAACACCATACACAAAAATCAACTCTAAATGGATCAAAGACCTAAACATAAAACCTCAAACTATAAGAATCTTAGAAAATGCAGGAGACATCCTTACAGAAATCGGAGTAAGCAACCAATTCCTGATCCAAACCCCAGCTGTCCATGCCATAAGAGAGAAGATGGACAAGTGAGACCTCACTAAAATGAAAAGCTTCTTCAAAGCAAAAGAAACCATCAAGAGTCTGGGGAGACAGCCCACAGAATGGGAAAAAAATATTTGCCAGCTATATAACTGACAAAGGCCTAACATATAGGATCTACAAGGAACTCAAACTCACCAAAAAGTGGGCAAAAGACATGAATAGACACTTTCCTAAAGAAGACATACAGCCAGCTAACAGACGCATGAAAAAGTGCTCAGCCTCACTAATTATCAGAGAAATGCAAATCAAAGTCACATTGAGATACCATCTAACCCCAGTAAGAATGGCATCATTAATAAAACAAAAATCAACAGATGCTGGTGAGGATGCAGAGAAAAGTGAACTCTTCTACACTGCTGATGGGAATGCAAACTAGTCCAACCTCTATGGAAAACAGTGTGGCGATTTCTAAAAGAACTAGAGATTGACTTTCTATGTGACCCAGCAAACCCCCTACTGGAAATATACCCAGAGGAACTCAAAGCATTCTACAAAAAAGATACTTGCACACACATGCTTATTGCAGCACTCTTCACAATAGCAAAAACATGGAAGCAATCATGCTGTCCATCAAAACTGGACTGGATTAAAAAAAGTCTTACATTTACAGCCATAAAGAAGGACAAACATATGGCTTTTGCAGCAACTTGGATGGATTTAGAGTCAATAATATTCAGTGAACTATCACATAAACAAAGAACAGAGTACCACATGCTCTCACTCATAAGTGGACCCTGAACATTTACCATAATACTATATAAAGGGATTGGCAATAGTGGTATACTGCCAGGGTGGCTGAGGAAACACAACATCAATAAAGGTAACTGATTTCAAACCAGGCAAAGCAGGGACGAAAGGAGACCCAAACTTTACCTGTATGCTGTCCACTTGTGTACCTAATCCTGAATCACACTCCACATCTTTAAAGTAAAATAAATATATTTTTAAAAGTGAAGGCACTTAGTGAGTTGTTGGGACTAGTAAAGGGTCCCCAGAGGAGGTGACACCTGCATTTTGAGAAGCCAGGAAAAAGTTGCAAAGATGGAATGTGTGTATGTGTGTGTTTAAAGGTCTCTGAGATTTTTTGAAACATTACTTTAAAAATGTAGTTGTAAGTTTTAAAGAAAAGCACATACATTTTATTTCAGTCAAATAAAAAATGTTAAAAAAAAAAAAAACAACTGAAATATAGCATGAGTAGTTCAAAAGACAACTTATTGTCTTATTGTGCATGTGGGCTTCCAGAACCACATTTGTTCTAGATCTTACTAAATTTTCACTGTCTTTGTCTTCGCTTCTCATTGTCTATTCAGATGTTTATCTCTATGCTTTGTTTTGTGTAATAATATGTATGGTTCTTTCTGCCTTTTCCCCTCTAACTTCCACAGCTATAAATTTCTCTTACTTTGTATTTGAATTACAAATTTTCCTCCGCTAACTCCTAATCCCCAATTTTCTCTTATTTCTTTTTCTTTCTTTAATAGGGACTATCTTTAAACTAAAAAAAGTTATTTTAGTCTTTTGGTTGATGACTATATATGCAATGAGTAGAATGTGTTGCCTATTATTGTCAAAAATAAAATCAGATCAAGTTAGAATTTTGAGAGTTTATTGTACATGCAAAAGAATAGTTCATTAACTTGTGAAAGACAATGGATGATTTATTTTCATAAAATGGAAAGAAGTCTGCTAATGTGACTAAGAGCATGTACTAAGAAGCAGACATGACCAAAAGTTTATTAGAAAGAGAGGTGTGATGATAGTCACGTCATCTGAGGAAAAATAAAACTTAAAAATATGGAAGCTGCAGTCCTCCAATCAAATAGCAACAGGTACTTATTTTAACCTCATTTGGACCAAAACCTCTTAGGTGACATCCAGGAGATATTGTAACCCTGCAGTTCTCAGCTAACTGGAGAGGGACTTGTGTTTACTAGAAGATAAATTGCTTGTCATAATTGCTCTGGGTGTGTCTGCCCACCAGACACTTGATCTTGCAAGACTGTCATTAAAGTCTCACTTCTGCTGTACTCCACATCTCTATGTCCATCCTTTGATTTTGGACGAGTGAGTTTGTTTTTCACAAACTGAAAAACTCAAACTGAAAGATGGCGTGAAATTTCAATTTTACAGTAGTTATAGCAAATTTACAGTGCATAAAGAAGTATTCTGACCTTTTCATGATTGGCTATCATTATTTGTTTTTAAGGCAAGAGCTGTTAAAGCTGATTTGTCTATAGCTACTAGCTTAATTCCATTGAATCATGCTGAAAAGAACAAAATGCTAATATCTGTGCTGTTTCTGTTCAGGGTAGGGTTTCAGGGAAAATCAAGATAATTTAAATTTTGGTTACACAGCTCTGGGCAGTTAGCTGGGGCATATCTAAACTGTGGTCTCCATTTTCATTTATTTAATTTTAACACAACTAAAAAAACAGCCACAAAGAGCATCCCATCCAAGCAAGAAGCTTTTGATTTGATCTCCTACTAGCCTACTTTGTCTGTTTTTGTTGTTGGCTTTTTAGTGACTTTTGATTTGTTTAAAAGGAAGATCTATATTATTCCTTTCTTGTGAACATCATTTTATTATCTACATATTCCATATTTTTTAGCTAAAAGTTAGCTACCGTGAAACAATGAAAAAACAAAAGAAATAGTTGGCATTGCTAGCACTTGGAAAAGTGAGAGGTTTTTATTTAATTGTCTCCTTTATTGTGCAAATAAAATTTATTTCTACATATGTGTAGTTGGAATAAGCTAAAGTTTTTAGGGAATAAGTTGGGTCAGAGAAACAGAAATAAAGGGCCAATATTTTTCAAGTTCTTATTTTTCAGGAGGCTTAATATAATTTAGTTTTGACAAATATTTAATTTCAAACACATTTATTTCTCCAATGGGACAAAATTTTTGATATACCGTTCCCTTCAAATAACTTCAAATTTCAAATATTCTGAAACCAATACAGGAAATGGTATAGAAATGTGTAGGCCCTCTGACCTCTGGAGTTTACCTATAGTCCTGTTGCCCTGCATTTAATGAGGATCATAGATCTTTTCTTTATTCAGTCACTGGGATCTAATAATGTGAGCTGGCACAATACAATACAATACAATACAATACATTACAATAGTAACAATACAACACATTACAATAGTAATAACTCTATTCCCTCCCAGGGCTACAAAACTCTTCTTAGTCCACAAAACTTGTTTTCAGTCACCACATTTGAATTTCTATTTTGGAGTTATGGTTTATACTTCTGGAATGTTTTACAATTAAAAGCAAAGAGATTTTAGTCTAATCATTTACCCAGTTGAGGATGTCTTTCACAAAATTCCTGAGAATTCAATAATGCAGTGAAGAAAGGATGTTCCTATTATAGAAATGTTTATGAACCAGGAGACAATCAATTGCCTTTTTGGTGCATTTAAGGGATTATAAGAATAACAACAACAACAATAATAGCTAATACTTCTTGAGCACTTACTATATGGCAATTAATTTATTAGAGATGAGGAAACTAAGACTTGGAGAACTTCTCTAACTTCTCCCAGGACACAAGACCAGATAGGGGCAGAGCCAGATTCAAGTTTAAGCTCTCTAAATCAGAGTCTTGATCTTAACCTTTGTAGTGTACATTTTCCTACTTAGCCAAAATAAGCAACTCTTTAATCTCTACCCAATTGGTCTAAATTCTACCCTTTGAGGCCAACCAGAACATGTTCGTGTTTTCCTCCCTACTCATTTACATAACACAAAGCATCAACCAAGCACCTCCTAGGTGTTTGATACTGTCTTTGAGTCTGTAATATAGAAGTGAAAATAGGACAGTTTCTTCTTTAAATTTTTTGAAAAGACGCACCAAGTTCTAGGGGTTTTCCTCTTCTCAACCCAAATTTTCCTACTTTTTCAATCACTCATCTTAGAGCCAAATTTCAAATTCTTATCAATATTGCTAATTTCTCTCTTCTAAACACATTCTGGTTTGTAAATTTTCTCTTTTAAAACATAACCACCATACCTCAACATAGCAATCCACATGCTTTCTTTTTGAGAGAGAGAGAGAGAGAGAGAGAGAGAGAGAGAGAGAGAGAGAGAGAGAGAGAGAGAGAGAAAACTATTAAGACAAACAATCCGAGTTTTGTCTTACTTTTGCTTATAATCTCTAAGCCTCTCCTCTCCAGACTTGTAGAATGGTACAATCGGACATGGCAATTTGTAGCATTCAGTGATTTAAACTCTGTTTACTGTGACAAACTTCCTTAACATTATTAATGACTTTCAAGTGTCCTCTAGTATCGCAGACAAGGCGCTGGAAGCCATCTTGCATCCGTAACTTCTGCTCTTTGGTAGAGCTGTCAGGTGCTGGTTTTGTTGAGTCACTTGGCAGACTACAGCATCCTCTAGTGGTCAGATTTAACTCTCAAGACAGGTATATTCTGCATATCAGAGGAAATTAACCTAAATCTTAAGAGTGTCAGGTAATATGCTGTTAGGTAATATGTTTTTCAAGTGTGCAATAGCTTTTGATTGATTATTTTCTTGCTCCATGGGTGATCTGTTTCCTGCTATAAATGAGAAAGCCTGATGTATCTCAGACTCTGTTAGCCCTCTACCCAGCTCTCCAAGCTAGGTTAACTTTACACGAACTCAGAAATTCAAGGTGCTTTTCCTTCTCCTTTTTAAAAGTAGCTGTATATACTTTTTTCTTTTGGGGCAATTTCTTACATCTATCTTATTTGCTGTCCTTATTATAAACACATAGGCCCTTTTAATGGGAAGGACATTTGAATAGGAGCATGTTATCTAACTTTCCTGTAGGAGAAATAAGCAAAGAATAATCCACACAAGGCCATTGAGGTTAGAGGGAGAAGCACTGGACTTGGAGTCAGCTCTGGATTAAAATCTTGAATGCCATTTTGCTGGTGATAGTAGTCAGGTGACTTCACTTTTCTAAGTTTACTTATGTGATAAGGATGATCTTACAGGTTTATTGTGGCTCACACAGAAAGCAAGATGAAATGTACAATGTCCCTGTGACCAGATTATCTCACCTATAGCCCCCTTTTCCTTGTGAGGTTATCTCTTGAGGATGGTTTGATAGTAGAAGAGACTGTTCCTGAAGTTAACGCAGAATCAGGCCCTCCCCATGGTCAGCCCAGCACACACCCATGGTAGCTAATGGAGAATTGCCTCTGTTGGAGAAGAAAGAACTTTCTTTCTGCTTCACAGCATTGTTGAGAACATGTTCTTTTTTTGTATTTTCAGTGATAAACACTTTTTTGAGAAGATCATATCTGACCTACCATCTACATTCTGGATGTGTGGAAAAACTCAAGGACTCAACTCTCTTTCACCAGATAGGCAGTTCTAAGCCTGTGTGTGTAAACCTGTGCCAGGCACAATGGATGCTCTCATTTCAAGGAAACCTAAAGGAATTAGTTCAATCACCTAAATGTGATAGTGGCATGTTTCCAGACTGAGAGATTTATAACATTTATCCCTTAAAATACTAGTCTGCAGGATTAAGCATGTTTATGATCAACTGTGCCCTCTCACTTAATATTGCAGTCATGTTTCCTGAGACAGAGGCCTCAGGATATGAGAAACATGGAACAGGATCGGGCATTGTAAGGAGAACTTTATCTGAAATTACAGGATTGCTGTATTTTCTAAAACTTGGTCTATTTGGAGTCTTGTCTAAGTCCCCTATTCCCAGTATAGACAGACAAACCTTTCAGGAAAAAGCATATGAGGATAACAAGGTGTATTCAGATGCATTTATTCAACAATCAGGTCAGCCAGGCATCCTGGTGACTTTATGGGATTTCAGAACCTTGGTTCTCAGCAAGGCCCAGATTTTTGAATGAGGACAGGAATCTGGCACTTCCTGGATATATAATTTTTTTTAAAAGTCAACTTAAACTTTACTAACAAAAAAGTGACTACAAGAGCAGAGCAATAGAAAAAAAAGTCAGCTTTATTTAAAATTGACAGGTTTGAAGTTTATTTTCAGGTTTCTATCTTCTCTTTGATTTATTCATTCATGTATTCATTAATTCGTCAGCTAGCTATTGATTATTATTACATGCACTAGGGATACAGCAAAAGGAAAAATGTCTGCCCTTACACACTTTTCAGATCTAGTGGGTGTTCCAGGGAACCCCTGAAATGACCTCGAATCTACCATTGCTTCTTGTGCTCTTGATGCCACTGCCCCAGCAACCAGGTGTCCACTTAGCTTGGGTGATCACAGGACCTTATAGCTGATTGAGCTTCCATCTTAGAACTCTGGGTATTGCAATGGAATACTACACAGCCATAAAGAAAGACAAAATCATGAACTTCACAGCAACCTGGATGGAATTAGAGTTTATAATACTGAATGATCTCTCACAGAAACAAAGAGTTGAGTATCACATGTTCTCACTCATAAGTGGACCTTGAACAACTGCTATATTACTATAAGAAAAGGATTGAAAGTGGAGGGAAACTGTGGTGATGGGGTCGAGGGGGTGGGGAGGTAGGATTGACAGTATCAATATCTGCCTGGGGGGGCACACCTCGTTGATAAGGGTACCTGTATGGTGAATATTTAGATACCTAGCCTTGAATTGTACCCCACAATTTTAAATACAAATTAAAAGAGGAGAAAAGAAGAACTCGGGGTATTCATGTATGTGAGGTCTTGGAAAAGTAAATTGTCTTTTTCCCATATAATTCCTGCTGGTTCTAAACATTCTTCCTTCCAGATAAAAACCTCTGTGCTCGCTCCACATCACCTTTTTCAAACCAGCTTTCTCTTCTCTCAGCTAAACATCTCGAAGCCCTTAATTGTTTCTTATAAGAATGTTTCTAGATCTCTCAACTTTCCAACTATCCTTTCCTTGACTATACTAGCTTACGAAAATCTACTTTTCTATTAAAGAGGACGTCTGACTTCCATATACTTTTATACATGCATTTATCTGAACTTTGTTGACTCTTCATCTTAAGAGTTTTCAATGCTTTCTTGCCCTATAATCATTAACTGATCATAATACTTATTTCCAAGTCAGTTAGTATACATAAGCATAAAGACCTAAACAGAGTAAACAACAGCTGACTTCAATTTTCTATAGCTATGCTGCTCATTGTGGCTCAATATGTTCACTATCCTTATGTAGCTATTCAAAATTAAACTAGTTAAGGTTAAGTAATATGAAATATTTAGTTTCTCTGTTGTGCTAGCCATATGTAAGTAGTAGTGGCCAGTAGCTATGTGTGGAACAGAACAGATAAAGAAAATGAAATTAGATATGGAAATTGACTTTCCTTTCATTAAAGAAAGTTCTGTCAGACAGTGTTGGTCTATAGAAAATAATTTGCCAGCACAGTTTCCCTAATGTGACACAGAAGAAATAGAAAAAGTCTTTATTGGATATATCCAGTAAGCATGTCATGACCAAAGAAACTACCATATGTAAGCCCTTGTTTGGTATTATCTACTTGTCTTAAAACCTGACAAATAGGGTCAGAGTCTGGCTCTAATTTCTACATAATGGATTTATTTGGGATTCTAATGGACCATAGAAAGAAAGGCAGTATAGTACATTAAGAAGTATGCTGCTTTTGAGAACGCCGTATTTTCTCTCCACAGCTAAATTTTCTTATCTGAGAAATATAGAAATAGAGGTTACATTTTCTGGCATACAACTGTCTCTTCCATATGCATATCTCTTTGAAAGAATAGTGAGCAGGAACTGGTATGTTTTAAAGTCTAAGAGAACAAGGTATCCCAGTCCTATGCTCATATTTTCCTAATATTTCACTTTAAATATTGGGTGGCACTTGGACATTTTCCAAGTCTCAAGACTATTCTCTTCTTTCTTCTCCTCTTAGATGGAATTAGGATCTTAATGTCAACAACATGGGTCATGAGAAACTTAGCAAGTGGCCTCAAATTCCTTTTAGAAACCTTAATTGCGGAAACAGATTTACCGTAAAGCAGAACACCTAATATTTTGGGTCTAAAAGTTCAGGATATTAGACCACTCACCTTTGGGACCTATTTCTACAATCCTTGTGCTCAACTCTGAAAAATTTCTGAAGTAGTTTAAAACAACCCAAGAATATGGTTTGTATGATAGGAAGGGGAATTTGTGCAGTAGAACAATGGAAGTTTACACAGTCATTGAGCCTGACTCAAAGACTTTAATATCAAGTCAATCCCAGACTAAGGTCACTTGTGGAGTCCCTTGTATTTGTTTTGTTCATTCCACACCTTTATTTAACCTAAAATGCTCTTTCAATGCTGCCAAAATTCAGAGTTCCATTTAAGTGGCATTCTTTTCATATCCTTTCTTGACCCTTTCTGTAAGAAGAAATCTGTATCTCTGCTTCACTTCTTACACTTTGCTTCCTGGCATTTGCCCCAAACTACAAGGAACCACCATGTCTGTGTTCCTGGCCCAAGTCTCTTAGGCATAAGCACAAGCAAAGTGGGAACCAGGACCATGCTTGATGCAAAGTTTCCAGTTGCTGAGTGAGATAGAAAACCTATTTCTTTGTGTGTCCCATCACCTACTTATAAGCATTTTAGAAAATGAAGCTTTATTGAGGTTGGCTCTCCTAATCATGAATAAAAATGTTACAAAAATACAATCTAGACATTTTATATTTGTATATTTCAGGGCTGTAGAAAATATAATCATTGCAATCACTAAGTTTTTTTTTATGTTAAAGGTATTTTGTGTATATGAGCTTTTAAAATATCTCCAAACTGTCAACTGTTTTGCTATAAAAATGTGGATTTTTATCATACAAGTGATTTTTTTAAAAAATCATATTATCATACTAGAGATATAAAAAGTAGAAAAAGAGAGACAGAGAATTGTTTTTGGAGAAAGCAGATGTTTTTTTTCTCTCATGGCAAGAGTTTTATTATAGGTATATTGACTGGGAATTTAGAGGGATAATATACATAAAAGTTTGAAGACAATTAACTTAAATTTTTTTAAGCCTGGTTCGGTGGCTTAGTCTGTAATCCCAGTGCTTTGGGAGGCTGAGGTGAATGGATTGCCTGAGTACGTGGGTTCGAGACCCACCTGGGCAACTTGGCGAGACCTCATCTCTACAGTAAATCAAAAAATTAGCTGGGCGTGGTAGCTACTTGGAAGGCTGAGGTGGAAGGATCGCCGGAGCCCAGCAGGTTGAGGCTGCAGTGGCCCGGAGCGGCCACCGCACACCAGTCTGGGTGACAGAGTGAGACTCCAACTCAAAAAAAAAAATTTTTTTTTTAGAGAGGTTCAAGTATGTACTCATTCATTTTCAAAACATAGCATGCACTCATTGGAATAAGTGACTCCATCCATCCCACAGACAGGATTGTATATCTTCTTTCATCCATTCACTTCATTATTACAATTAACCTAAAAATGGAATTTAACAGAGTCATTTCCCATTATTCTTCATTTTTTGAGTTTATAGCAAAATCTCTAAAGTGGTTTTAATTTCTCCAGGGTATGACTATGATTGGAAGAACAACACTGCATGTAACAAGAGAAAGAATCTAACATCTTGAGTAGAAAACCTGGTTTTAAGTAATGTCTCTGCTATTTCCAAACTGCCCGACATTGGTAAGTCCTTGGGCCTCTTTGAAACTCATCTACAAAATGGGAACAATATAACATTTCCCCACCTATCCCCTAATGCTGTCGTGAAGTTTACATAAGATGAATGAGATCATGCTCAAGTTCACAGTCACTGCAGGTGCCAACTTCTCTCGGGTCAGCCACACCTTGGAACATGCTCTTCCTTACACACTATGGTTCCCACACACTGGCCTTCTCATGGGCACATGAAGACACTGGGTGTTTACCATTTGCGCAGCCTTTGCATTCTACCCCAGTAAGAATTTGTGATTACCAGATGACTGTTATAGGCCAGATGTGGTCTTAAGTGCTTTTCTTTTTTTTTTTTTTTTGAGTTGGAGTCTCGCTCCGTCACCCAGACTGGAGTGCAGTGGCTGCTCCCGGCCACCGCAGCCTCCACCTGCTGGGCTCCGGCGATCCTTCCGCCTCAGCCTTCCAAGTAGTTGGAACTACAGGCATGCACTACCACACGCAGCTAATTTTTTGATTTATTGTAGAGATGAGGTCTCGCCAAGTTGCCCAGGTGGGTCTCGAACCGGCGGGCTCAGGCAATCCACTCACCTCAGCCTCCCAAGGCATGGGATTACAGGCTGAGTCACCAAGCCCGGCTTAAGTGCTTTTCATATAGTGTTCTATTTAAAACTCATGATGATCTTTTATTATGATTATACTCTTCTTTAGGTGAAAATAATAAGGCACAAAGTGATGAAATCACCCAAGGCCCCACAGCTGAGTAATTCCCAGACCCAGAATTCAAGTTCAGTCCCTACAGTTCCTAAGCTTCTGCTCTGAACACTTCATTCTGCCACATGTCCCCACCAGTCATGTCTTGCTAAAACTCATTACCCTTTATGGCTCAGAATCATTCTCACATACGTAGGGCACCCTCCTCAGCTCTCTAACTAGTTCCGTTCCTAATCTTCACAATATTTATTACAAATTCAGTCATTTATTCACTCAAGAACTTTTGGTTAATCTGCTGCCTCCCACTAGAAATGAATGTAATGAGAAGGGGACACTTTCTTTGGTTTCTAAATGTACTGACACTACATGAAAAAGTTAGATTTAGTGTATTTCTCTAGAGGGAGAATCTAGTTTATTACTTCTGTCATTCATTATAAATTAGGACTGTACCTTAGTGATTGGGAGACCTGCGAGTCAACATGGTCAGACAGACTGGCTGTAAGGTGAAAAGACTGCTTGGAGTGGATGTGAGAAGGCTTCCACCCCGAATACTTATACTACAGCTAGTGCTGATATATATAGAAACCCCTCCACAGTAGGTACTATACGACTACACAGAACTCATCTAAGCATCTGTGCACTTGTCCTTCAAGTAAAGTCTGTGAGGGAAATGCTGTCACTGTCTGCCTTTCACAGGGTGAGCCTCCCTGGCTCTCAGCTTCCTCCTCTTGACTTCAGGTTCAACTGAAAGTAACAGTCAGACTATGTTTTCATGGGATCAAACAGATCCAGCCTGAGAAATAAGACATTGCAAAGTTCTCTTTACCCTTCTTCCAAGGGAGTCTGCCCCAGTGTTACCTGGAAGACAAATCAGACAAATTCAGTTGGGTACTAAATGAGAGAGGCCAGATCCACTTTTACTCAGATTCTTTCATTGCAGACTGTAGTTTTTCTGCAGATTCTCTCCACTCCCTACCCCTGCTGATTTCCGTTCTCTTCCCAGGACATCTGACTGGCTTCCATCCACTCTCTGCCTGCTGAAACCTTGAGAAAATTAAGCAAAAACTGGATGATAACCAAGGCATCTCATTTGGTATTTCAGTTGAAAGGCTGATCTATTTCCTTGAAAATAGAAATTGTGTACTAACTGCTTGAAACGTTTCCATGCACAGAGCAAATAGCTTTCGAAGGTATGTATCACACCAATTACTTTATTACAGGGAGGCAGGGAGCTGGTGGTCTTCCCAGCAGGTGAGGAAAACAAAACAAAATGAAAAAGAGACAGATGGGTGGCTCAGCAGTTTGCCATGGTTTTGTTCTACCTTTCAGAGCCTTTATCTTATCCTCCAAGATGTTGCTCTTTCTTTTTACACTCAAAATTCTTCCCAAGACGCCTAGGTCTTTCTGAATCGCCATGAAAGGACATTTGGTTTGTGGGAATAGCTCACTTCTTTCCCACAACAGTGCAATGGAGGTGGCAGCAGCAGGAGCACTGGCATGGGACTTGCCCTTGGAGGGCCTAGGACTGGCAACTCTGGGTAGAGAAGAGCTCCTTGGTGGAATACCTGAGGCCTGTTGCCCTGATCTGCTTCTCCACCACCAGCAACAATACCCAGCCCGGATACCTGGACACTCTAGCATTTCCTTGGTGGACTTCTCCAGCTATAAGGAGAAGCCTGGGGCTGGGTCCGGGAGCATGATTGCATCTGTCCGGAGAGGCAGGACTTCCCCAGCAGAGCTGTGTGCACTGAGATCCGAATTTTCTTCCCAGAAGAGCACATCGGAGACACTTGGGTCTTCTCACTCTAGTTCTTTTTGGAGTATGAGCAAGGGAGGTTTCCCTCCAGGGGTCTAGGACCCTATGGAAGAGAAATCTCCCTTAGTCTGTAGGAACTTAGATGTCAATGACACTTCTTTGTAAGGGACCCTTTTCTCTACCTCCTGCTCTTTGGTCACAATCTTCTACTCCTCTTTGATCACGTTTTCAGGCTCATCTTGGGCCCGCTCCTTGATCTCCTTGGGGAGCCTGGATGGTGTCAGTTTCATAGAACTGACCACCTGCTCAGGTAAGGAAGGCAGGAGGGTATACTTGCGGCTGAGAGGAGGCATCTTTGTGGAGGTCAAGTGTCCCTACCTCATCGACTTCCCCGCCAACAACACGGGTTTCTTCTCCGGGGCTTGACCCCAGGATTCAGGCGATGGGGTCCCCAGAGAGGAGCCCGTGGCCTGCGGGAGAGGACCCCGCTCCTTCGGGGCGATGTAGAGTCTAGGGGGTGGAGTCGTACGACCCAGATGCGGGCTCAGCAGCCTGCCGGCAGGAAAAGGGCAAGGGACAGGCCAGGAGCGCGGGGTGGCCCTGGCCAGGCGGGGCAGCCTGGCGGAAGGCAGGAACGGCTGGGATCCGGCGCCTCCGGCGTCGCCGTCGGGGTCAGAAAACCAACTTAGCGAGAAAGAAACTGAGGAAATTGCCCATGGCAGCGGGTTGTGCGCCTGCGATCGCCAGAAGAGAGTCAGCGGCGGAGACGAGTCCCCCAGCGACCAACTCCTCTCTCAGCCAAGCACACACTGGCCAGCCCCGCGCCTGTGACGTCTCAATGGGCTCGTGACAGAGACGGGGAGATCGCGTGGG